>JAHPZR010036748.1:0-12220 GCA_019787425.1 Platygyra sinensis
CAGGGAATGAGGTTGAGAGTTTTCGTTATATCAGGCTCCCACTGTTTCAACTTCTGTTACCCAGTTCCAGTGTTGTCTTACCATCTTCCTTGATATGGAAACCTGCAACTTCAATTCTCACTTTCAGCGTTTCAAAATGTTATTTATTTGGCGTTTTTAACTTTAAACTTCAAATGACAAAATTCTCCTTAAATAGTGCGAGTTAGTTCCAAAATCGTATAATACTTCACGGTGTAACTAGCTGAAGTAGTTAGCAGATCGAGGTTTTGACGAAAATCGTGATCAGTTCATGAAATTTCTTCTTCAACTCCGTGAAGGGATCAAAGACGATATTTTTTTTGGTTATTCTCGTACAGAAGGTCGCTAGGGTTACTTGTCACTATTTTATACCCATTTATAATATAATGAATAGTGCAGTTTTAAAAAAAAGCTTGTGTTTGAGTAAACTTAGTGGAACGTTTTCTTTTGTTGGTCTGTGACGTCATGTTAAATTCTTCGTCACCAATCTCAGCGCGGCCTTGGCAGAACTGCCGGAAGAGACGTCAGTAGCTGTAACTTTAATCTCAGTTCCGCCGAAGTAAACGTTCAGTTCTATGTTCCGGCGTAACCCTTTGGAGACATCAGGGCTGACGATCTGGAAGGCGACATTTTCAGCCATGACACCAGGGTCTGTGACAAACTGCACGTTCTTGTTGCGCGTGCTAAAGAAACGCAGCGAAGCTGTTGTCTGCTCGGGGTGAACGGGCGAGAAGAAAAATGATCTCTTTTCTCCAACTTGGACCTGTTCGTCTTCCTTCACCAGAACATCAAACACATCTTCACAATAGCTGACCCCGCAAATGTCGGACTTCTTGTCTTCAGGATGTTTGTTGGAGTCGAAAGCTTCATTGATGTCGATTCCGTATGTTTTGGCCATGACTCGCGTTGTTAGCAGGTCAGGTGCTTGCGCGAACATAACCGCGCCTTTGATGATGGCCAGCTCTGCATCACGGGGAGTCAAAACTCTCTTGTCCGGGAATGCCTGGGTTATAGCTCTCCTCAGAGGCAGCGCTTGCGAGAAGCCGCCGACCAAAAACATCGTGTTTACATTCGCGTGCTCCATTTGCCCCAACAGAGACCTGATGACGTCTGCAGTTTTCTGAACGACTGGTTCGAAAAAGCCGCTGATGACCTCGAGACTGAGATTCAAGTAACCATTACTGACGTTAACTTCGTTATTTTTGTAGTGTGCCTTTAGCCGTTCGTTAATATCGTCGTCGCTGCCTATGAGGCGCGAATACGCATTCACGAAGTTAAACGGCAAGACGATGCTGACCTCGTCGTTGTCGACGCCTTCCTCTGCTCGTTTCTGAATTTCAAAGTCGTTCATGATTTTCTGCCAGTCGTTGGGGAAATCCCTTCTAAACTTGTTGATGAAGTCTTCGCCGAACACCGTCATGAGCATGCGTTGGAATTCCCTGTCCACGTGCATACCACCCAGTTGGCCACCCGCTGGACAGTGAATCTCGCGGATTGTACCGTCCTCCTGAATCTCGTGTACTGTTATGTCCAGGGTGCCGCCTGAAACGCCAAAAAAAAAATGTTTTACGCAGTCAGACATAACCGACATTACCTGAATCTGGGAGTGGTGCCCGTGTCATCCGCAGATAATTTTTTAGCCTCTTCCAGGCGTGTAGTTAGGCTGAGCGCGGCACGAAAACATATTGAAGCGAAAAAAGGTGAGAAAGGCTTAGTGCGCCGCGCTTCACCCCTAATTTTCGCGCGCAACTTACTGAACGTCTGGAAGACGCTAGTAACTGGCCAACACGAATAGCCCATATACATAATTACCTTTAGGGTTTGTAGTGTGTTGAACGCATTCAATAATTACACCTCTGCTACTAAATAACACTGAATTCCAAATTTTTTAGGACCTTTCCAAAGACACAAAGTATGATGGCGTCAAACGGCGCCGTAGTGAAGGCGCTACGATCTGTGCTCGGTTTTGTTTCGCGTATCTTGGTGATAAGGCAATGGAGTGTATCCCTAATGCTAGTGGTCAGCGGCTCAAGAACCTACAGTCTGTGACGTGCAGATGGGTGGTGACGGTTCACCGCCATTTGGGAGCCGATCGCCAAAGAATTTATGAGAGAGGCGGCTTAACAAGGTGAGAAAAAAAGCCTTTTACATTTAGTAACGTTTTAACATATACGGTTCAACCCTAGACATAACACACAAGTGGGGCTGCGTCACGATTTGTGGCATCTTTGAAAGGGATGGCGTAGTTTTTAAGTTCGTCGTTGTGTGGCCGTACTAATTCTTCAAATCCCTATTTGACCCATCCTTCACTTGGTTCGTTTAATGGTGTTTATTATTGGTGTTTTTCTTAAGGTGGGGGTTCACCTGAACAGGAGTGAAATTTGAAGTGATATTAAAAGAGAATTGTTAGGATTAAATGGGTTTAAAACACACAGACAGTGACCCCCCAAAAGAGAGCCCCAGGTTGGACTGTTTGGTTGTCCATCTACTAATTCTTCACTCAAATTTCAGTTTTCCAAATCCATCAAATCTTCAACATTTCACATTTTCCTCAATTTAACCTATCCTTTGAGAAAAAATATCTCTTCCCCAAAATAAGCAAAAATCACCCAAAAATTTACACAAAACAGCCAACGTGACTGGGGCATTGTCACGCTATTTCGCAACTTTATAAAAAGCTAGAAAGTGCCTTCGCATCAATTGAATTCCAAAACTAATGATCTAGTTTTGTTTTTAAAGACTATTTGAAGGTGCTGAAACTGTTTCCTGTCGCCTGTCGCTTCGGATGGCATGGATGGAAATAGATTGAAACTTGAAAAAATTGGCCAATTTTTTCAAGTTTTGATGTTACGTGTTCCAAAAATCCTCAACAAATTCATTATGGTTAGCCCTCTCTGACAACAGTCATTTGATATCTTCGTTGTAGCTTTACAGAAGCCTTTTGTTTACGATTAAAGCCTCAAAGTAATGATTTAAGCACAGAATTGACCTAAAAAGGCAAAATCATCCTGACACTGCTCCTTTAAGCGACGACAAAACAGCCTTCACGTGTACCCCCGCCTTAATCCTCCTTTGAACAGCTGCTCCCAAATGAGTTGACTGCATTGTGTGATAAGAACTTACTTAGAGTCACATAAGTCAGTCACATTATTGTGTTTCTTCCTACAGGCGGGATTGGCGTCTCCTGATGACCCGGATCAACTGCTAATTGCTCTTGAACCCGAGGCAGCCTCGTTTTACTGCAGAACGTTACAAATGAAGGATTTTTTAGGGGAGACTGGGGACGAATCAGTGAACGATGGCCTTGCTTCGTACGTCGTCATTGACAACGGAGGTGAGAGCTTCTCTCAGCTCGGATAACTAAAAATATGAGATCATTTGTGCTTTGATAGTGCGTGAAAGCGTTTCGTTTCCGACTGTCTATAAATTCAATCAAATTGATTCCATTTGAGGACTAAAAAAACTTGAACACTATAGAGCTTTTCTTCTCACTTTCCAGCAGTCTTACAAATTTATTGGAGCAAAAGAAAGTGAGTTTTCATTAGAAAATAGTTGAACTCCCATTGGATTGGTTTGCGACTCCAACATGGCCGTCGTGTCCTTGTTTTGTGACACCAATGACTGCCCTGACGTCATGTGAGAACATCTTATAATTTAAAATATTTTTGGAATGTTAGTGTGTCATGACAGAAAACCAATCAGTTGCATGGTCAACACACTACAAACCCTAACGGTAATTATGTATATGGGCAATTCGTGTTGGCCAATTACTAGCGTCTTCCAGACGTTCAGTAAGTTGCGCGCGAAATTAGGGGTGAAGCGCGGCGCACTAAGCCTTTCTCACCTTTTTTCGCTTCAATATGTTTTCGCGCTGCGCTCAGCCTAACTACACGCCTGGAAGAGGCTAAAAAATTATCTGCGGATGACACGGGCACCACTCCCAGATTCAGGTAATGTCGGTTATGTCTAACTGCGTAAAACATTTTTTTGTTTTGGCGTTACAGGCGGCACCCTGGACATAACAGTACACGAGATTCAGGAGGACGGTACAATCCGCGAGATTCACTGTCCAGCGGGTGGCCAACTGGGTGGTATGCACGTGGACAGGGAATTCCAACGCATGCTCATGACGGTGTTCGGCGAAGACTTCATCAACAAGTTTAGAAGGGATTTCCCCAACGACTGGCAGAAAATCATGAACGACTTTGAAATTCAGAAACGAGCAGAGGAAGGCGTCGACAACGACGAGGTCAGCATCGTCTTGCCGTTTAACTTCGTGAATGCGTATTCGCGCCTCATAGGCAGCGACGACGATATTAACGAACGGCTAAAGGCACACTACAAAAATAACGAAGTTAACGTCAGTAATGGTTACTTGAATCTCAGTCTCGAGGTCATCAGCGGCTTTTTCGAACCAGTCGTTCAGAAAACTGTAGACGTCATCAGGTCTCTGTTGGGGCAAATGGAGCACGCGAATGTAAACACGATGTTTTTGGTCGGCGGCTTCTCGCAAGCGCTGCCTCTGAGGAGAGCTATAACCCAGGCATTCCCGGACAAGAGAGTTTTGACTCCCCGTGATGCAGAGCTGGCCATCATCAAAGGCGCGGTTATGTTCGCGCAAGCACCTGACCTGCTAACAACGCGAGTCATGGCCAAAACATACGGAATCGACATCAATGAAGCTTTCGACTCCAACAAACATCCTGAAGACAAGAAGTCCGACATTTGCGGGGTCAGCTACTGTGAAGATGTGTTTGATGTTCTGGTGAAGGAAGACGAACAGGTCCAAGTTGGAGAAAAGAGATCATTTTTCTTCTCGCCCGTTCATCCCGAGCAGACAACAGCTTCGCTGCGTTTCTTTAGCACGCGCAACAAGAACGTGCAGTTTGTCACAGACCCTGGTGTCATGGCTGAAAATGTCGCCTTCCAGATCGTCAGCCCTGATGTCTCCAAAGGGTTACGCCGGAACATAGAACTGAACGTTTACTTCGGGGGAACTGAGATTAAAGTTACAGCTACTGACGTCACTTCCGGCAGTTCTGCCAAGGCCGCGCTGAGATTGGTGACGAAGAATTTAACATGACGTCACAGACCAACAAAAGAAAACGTTCCACTAAGTTTACTCAAACACAAGCTTTTTTTAAAAACTGCACTATTCATTATATTATAAATGAGTATAAAATAGTGACAAGTAACCCTAGCGACCTTCTGTACGAGAATCACCAAAAAAAATATCGTCTTTGATCCCTTCACGGAGTTGAAGAAGAAATTTCATGAACTGATCACGATTTTCGTCAAAACCTCGATCTGGTAACTACTTCAGCTAGTTACGCCGTGAAGTATTATACGATTTTGGAACTAACTCGCACTATTTAAGGAGAATTTTGTCATTTGAAGTTTAAAGTTAAAAACGCCAAATAAATAAAATTTTGAAACGCTGAAAGTGAGAATTGAAGTTGCAGGTTGCCATATCAAGGAAGATGGTAAGACAACACTGAAACTGGGTAACAGAAGTTGAAACAGTGGGAGCCTGATATAACGAAAACTCTCAACCTCATTCCCTGGGTCTCTTGGTGTTTCAATGTATGATTAAAATATCACTGCATAATCAAAATTTCCGTGTCATTTGAAGTTTGAAGCCTATACAGAAGGATCTCGATTATCGTGAGCTTAGTCCCTTAAACAACATCTTATTAAAGTGCTACTGCGACCAAAAATCAATTCTACTCTTTCTTTGTACAATGATTTCAAAGCTTTGTAACTGAACCACTAAGCGACCGAAGTTTTAAGCCTTCATTTCAAAAAGACATCTGTTTATTTTGACTGAAAATTTCCTTATTAATGGTCCGCCATTACCAACTTTAACTGAAAATCTCGAGAGAGCTGAATCGAGGAGAAGATAAAGTCAAAGACTCACTAGTTTAAACACGGAGCGATTCTATATAATGAGGCTTAGGTGTTCAGCCTATCAATAGGGACCTTACGAAAAGCACGACGGCAACGGCAACGAGAACGCCACCAAACAAAAGGTTTAATGAGGAGAACAATAGCTGTGCACGTGCGTTATAACTCTTGGTACATTTCTTTGCCGTCCGCTGCAAAACAACAACGTGAAATGACCAGATTCTGCGTTGTTTGGAGAACGTGAACCACAAAGGCCAAATTTTCGTATTTCTCTTTGAAACTGAATGCATTCGTAGCATATTCAGCTGAGGCATGTTTTAATACCAACAAACACACTGAACAGATCTCAATAAATGCGAAATTTCAAAGTAAAATAGAAACACATTTTTTACTAGGCGTCGTCTTCGCCGTCGCCGTCGTAGATGCGTAAGGTCCCTAATCACAAATCCCAACGGACGGCCAATGCTCCCATTTGATTGGCTTATTCACCCAAGTATAATTTTAGCGAGTTGCCACAGGAATCTGTTTTTCTGTCGGTTTTCTGCGGTTGAGAAATAAATTTGAAAACTAAAATTCGTAAAAAAATACACACAGACTTCTTCAGCCAGTTATGCAAAAGAGATTCCGTAACGTCAACATTAGCTGCTGTTGTACTCTTGCAGCTAAAATTCAGTCGACCTTTTACGAACGTAATCAGTTGTTTTATGGCATTCAGCCTTGAGTCTTCCATTTCCTTTCTAAATATTTCTCAATGTTCAGGCGAAATCTCACTTTGCCATTTTTCAAGTTTTGTTGTTTTTTCGTAGTACATATTGTTTCCAATTTCTTTTCTCTGAATATGAACAGTTTGAGGAATAACTCAGTGTTGTTCAATTTGCATTTTGTTTGCACAATCATGCATAACGCTCATAAACCTGAATAATTTTAAATATCCCACCTAAATCCGTCTCTGTTCACAGGCTAACCAAAATCACCTCTTACGAGATTTCATTTCGTTGTCAGCATGCTGAGATAAATGGAAACAGATAGCTCACGGCAGGAATAAGCTTTGTTACTTTAGTTAGCGGCGAAATTTGAATGTTCCACGTGCAGCGACGACGAAGATAATTCATCGTTTTTGTTCTTCCAAAGCCATCATCTAAAGTGTTAATATAACTTTTATTTTCACTGTATTTTTATTATTTATCTTATATTATTCTACGCAAATGTCTCCGTTGGTTTGACGAAAAAAAAAACGTTATTTCTCCACGACTTCTATGTTATGCGACCGTTATTCCGGCTTTCCACCATTGCACAGGAAAGCCAACAAAGTGCTTCAAGGGGGCGTGTCCTTGCCTTTTATAGGATCGCTCCGTGTTTAAAACTGCAATGCGTGTGCACGTGGCTGAATTAATATGCAGCACGGGAATTTCGAAATTCAGACCATAAAACTCGTGTTTTGCATGTACAATAAGCTGCGTTTATTTAAGCTAGTGAGCCTTTGATGTCATCTTATCCTCGATCCAACCCTCTGAAGTCCAGTCGGTCAGTTTTGAACGTGAACAATGGCGGACCGTGAAATCCTAAACTTGCACTCAAAGAAAACAGCATTTGGATAAAATTCGAAGATTTTGTCAGTGAGGTGTCAAACAAACATGCGTTTAAATTCTGAAGGAAAAAGAGAAGTAAAATTTGATCATAGTAGCACTTTAAAGACGACAGCTATGGACATTTAATTCAATCCCAGAATGCACACTGTCATTTACACCTGACACTCCACAAACACGAATAAGTTTAAAACCAAACATTTTTCGCGCGATTCTCATTCGTTCAGCACTCGACAAGCATTGTTCATGAACAGTATAGGCTGATCCCTGCCAAGGAGTTTAAAAATGCCCCAATAGGTTCCCATGGTGATGATGTTTGCCTCCTTTGCCGCTTTCCCTCGCATCCCTCGCGCGTTTGCAGAAGTGACCTGGTAACCAATAGTAGACTAAGATCTGACGTTGGTCACGTGCCCACAGTAGAGTCGGGGCCAGAGGTCTGGGTCTTACTTGCTACTGTTCGTCTTGTGAAGACTTTGTTCGTTAACCAAATAACAATGGAAAATAGCTTCACTGGGACTTGACTACAAAAAAATAACAGAAAGTCGGTAAGTTTAGAGGTTCGTTAATCAAAATGTTTAGTTGACTTAGTTCGTGGTGCTGTAGCTCTAGGAGAAGCGTTATATCAAGCTTTATAGTTTGCAAAACATTTGAAAATGTCCAAGAACACGTCCGTTTACGGGACTCCATACACGCAACATTCATACAAATTTTGACGTGATCCCGAATTTGGTTTGTAATCGGGCTAATTCACATTTCCGCACTGTAATTTGCGTAGGTTTACAGCCAGAGCTTCTACAGAAATGCAAGAGTTTAACAAATGTTTAATCTTCCACTTGCAAAACTAAAAGGCAAACAAGATGGTAAAGAAAGTAGAAGGACCCAGCTTGACATGTTTCCAGGCGATGGCATTGCGTGTGTTTCCACATGATCGCGGAATTTTTGATGCGATCATATGACACAGTGATATATTTGGCCGGTTCACCCTAGCGACATAAGGACCATAATAGCTTATTTAGCAATGTGAATCCCGAATTTCGCCGAAAATACTCCGCTGCGCGTCGTATTTTCAACTCTCCTCTCGGCATATCCCGATGAAACACTGTCTCTCGTGTTGAAGATATTACGTAAGCTTGCCAGAGTTGCGGCAAATAGTCAACATTAATTTAAGCTGATCATCTAACTTAGTACTTCTTGGACCATGAGCTAGTTATAGACGTAATACTGATGCATTTTAAAACTTACAACAATAAACTTACTTTGTTTCTACAACTTTAGCTTGATTTCCACTGATGATGAAAAGAGGAAAAAGTATAGCAAAAACACAGCCGCTACGATTGAAGGAATAAAACAGAAATGATATTAAAAACTGAAGAAAAACTCACATGCAGACTTCTTTAATAAAGCCCTTCTCTAGACTAGACCTAAAATCTAACCCAGTTGCTTACAGAAAAACGCTACTTTCACATATACGAGGATGGTGAACTTTAACTTCCACCATTTAGTGATGACAATAGGGAGCTTTAGATTAAACTACGAGTACGAGATTGAGTACGAATACGACTTTCGAATTTCAAACCAGTGACATTTCCAGAGTCCTCCTTCTACATGTTGGTTTTAGGTAGAGAGAGTAGTTCGTGGGATGAATTGCGTATGTGTCGTGATAATATGAAGCCTGTAAACTAGAATTGAAAAGTCGTACTCGTACTCAATCTCGTACTCGTAGTCCAATCTAAAGCTCCCAATAGCTTTGGTTTTCCGGTAACGAAGCGTCAACTCGTTTTTGACAAATGAAAAGAGTTTAGTACGCCGGCTAATCTAAGTGACACGGCTGTCTTTCCATACAACTGTGAGGCGCAACAAGACAGGTTAACCAATCGAGAAATGGTGGTTTATTGTATGTTTTTCCGCCCTTTCCGCTGTTAGATATTTTCACGTTTTCCATTGGTTGTTTCTTTCTCAGCCTTTCCACTAGTCGCGTGTTTTCCCGCGCTTTTCACTTATCAATGCAGGTATAAGCCCTGATTAACAGCCGCTGCTCGGGAAAGGAGCCCGCGCTCCTCCCTGGAAGGTTCTAATCGGCGAAGAACGCAGACCAGACACGAAAGAGCAGCGGGAAATCCAACCTGTGCAGGTATTTGTTATCCCATACTTTGTACTCGTCACATTGTTCCTGCGCTTTTTCTCAGATTGCGTTTTCCGGCATTTGCCATTTCTTGCTTGCCAAAACACAAATGTTATGCTGCTTAATTTCCCCCCCCCCCCCCCCCGACTCTGCCTTCCCCATTGCTTAGTGGAATTACTTTGGACCGCTGCTTCAAATGATCCTTCAGGGATATTTTCGGCACACTAACCTGATTACAAAAGAAGGTGCTAATGAGGTGAAGATAGCAAGAGGAAGTCCAAAACCCACAAAGTAGGGCCAGTTAGATTCCACGTACATCAGGCGCTTGGGTGCAGTCCATCCTACCAAATAAAGATATACCCTTTTCATAAATGGCTGTCAATAATAAAATCTTTTTGTAAGTATTAAAATTAACCCTACTGACCTCGTTTTTACGCCGGTAATTCAAAAGAAGTTTTACTCCTAAACGAGGTTGGTGAGGCTTATTTCAATGAATTAGTGCAAGAGTTATTTACTAAAAATCTACTCATAGCACGGTAACGTTTGAAACATCTCACTTCAATTAATTTCTCGAAGCGACCCCGCGATTGACCTCTCAAGCATTTTCGAGAAAGATAATGTCAAACCTCATAAGAATGCTCAAACATGTTATTGTGCTTTTAACCCTTTGACTATCAAATTTTCACCAAAAAATACCGTTTTTAACCGTTTAATCATTCCTTTGGCTGCCATGACGCCAAATGGACCTAAGTTTTGCTAGAAAGCTTAGGTCCAAAATTAGGTCCAAAGATTAGGTACAAAATTGTGTCATACATATTTCAATTAGGTGCGCGCCCATAAGCCGAACTTTGGAGCTGATTAATTATAGGCATAGTGGACCATTTTCCCACCATTTTTGCACCAAAACTAATAACGTCGTTTTTCAATTTGCTACATCAGAATTTCGTCGATATCCAAATCCGACCGTTGCACGGAAAGGTTTATCCTAGCTCTACAATCTGCTTATCAAGAATATCTGGTGACGGTTAAATTGATGACGTCACAAGTGGTACAAAGAGCACGACCATAAAGTACGTTTATATGCGTAGTTGGGCGTCTGAGGGTTAATCAAATGCATAACGCTTGTTTTAATTAAAATATGGACAACTTCAAGTTCAATTTTCTCTCGCGGGGTAAGCTCGAAAGCTTAAGTCTTGATAACTTTTTCTTAACTGTACTCAAAATATTACCATGCTGTGAGGGTGTTTTTTGGTAACTTAGTTTCTGTCATATTGCTCGAATGTTTTGCGGAAATCATCATATAAATTGGATTTATGAAAACGATTTATTTGACCTGGTTGGAGTTTGTTTTAATAACGATACGATACAATACGATACCATAACTTATTAGTCGAATCCATGACAAAATTCTTGATTGTGATTGGTTTTCCCCGTGCCTATTGGTTACGTAATCGGTGCGCGATTACGTGGCTGTCCAATTACAGGTACCCAATTGGGATTTGGTTAACCACTCGTGTGATTACAGACGTATACCGAATTGGATTCCACTCACTCCTATTACCATTATTAATCGTGCTCGTAATGTCAAATCGGCCTCACGCTAATTCACGCGATTATTCCCCGAATTGCACTCCTTTCGGTCCAATTACTAGAGAGGTTAAGCATGACGTTTACGGCAAACGGCAAACGGCAAAAATGAAACTTTTGCCGTCTGTCTTCAGCACCCTGTACAGTGGAATCAAAACATTTGTATTTGCAGTGAATAGTAAGAGACACTTTTCCATTTTTGTAAGATTTATTTCAAGATTACGAGAAAAGAATAGAAAATCAGAGGTAACCTTTGCCGTTTGCCGTTTGCCGTCTGCCGTAAACGTCATGCTTAAACTCTCTAATATTACATATCAACGGCGGTATATCCATCAGTCCATTTACGATAATCAACTAGATAGCTACCCATCTTCCTAACTACAATAACAAAATGAAATTTCCCCGATAAAGTTTTTGCTTCGCTTGGCTTAGAGGGTAAACAACGACCCCAACAGAGTACAGCTTACCCATATTCACTCCATTTGTACTCAAAGGTGTAAAGTGAATACAGAAGACACATATGTCCTAGACTGATAATAGGTCCCAAGATAGGAAGAAAGCTCACAATCATGGCCTACAAAAGAAAACAGGCAAATTTGAGAGATGGTACCTAAATAGACTGTTCACAGTCCCCTATTTTTCCGTGAGATAGTAGGTTCGACGGGCCACCATGTTGGTCTCTTGATGCGAGCGAAACTGGGGAGAGTACTAAATGCCAATATGGCGGCCCGTCGAACTCAACGATCGATCTTACGGAAAAATAGGGGACTGTGAACAGTCTAGTACCTAAAGTGATCACCATTGTTCGCTTATTCTCCTTTTGGACTGGTTTTTAATTATATGGGTGTCATAAAACCAAAACCAAAGTAATATCACTAGCATACATACATTACATACATTTTTATTAATCCTAGAAGTCGTATGACCTATGCAGGATGCTAAAACAGTCAGCGACGAAAAAGAAAAGGGGGTAAAGAAAAATGAATAAAATAAATAAATAAAT
>JAHPZR010036754.1:0-17500 GCA_019787425.1 Platygyra sinensis
TAAACATACTGTTAAAACTGAGCGCATGTTACTGTTTTTAAACTTGAATTAAGTGTACAAACTAGAGTTGTAATAAGGTTTAAAATGATGAAAGGACTAGTTACCTTTACGTATTCCTGTCGGTGTGATTTCAAAACCGGTTTTTGAGCGCTGGGAACGCGTTGCAAGATATCGATAACAATTAACAACCAATTACTACGTAATTTATCAATTCTTGCTCTTTAAGGTTATAGTATACCTTTGGGGTGTCTCGCGTGCAATCAATGTAGTGCGTCCGGTTTAAACTGTAGATACCTAAACCCCTATATCAAATTAAAGCTTATAGAACAGGCTATCAGACTATGCCAAAAATTTTGAAATAAAATAGATTGTCGAATTTTTCACGACTTCTTAATGCGAGCGCCCGAATTACCTTTTGAACGTTACATGTCACCGCGAATTTTGTTTTTCGCTTATTTAATGTGTCCCCCAGTTTCCGAGCCCAAAGCGCTAAGAAAACGTGTCTGCGATTTGCCATATTCAATTTTAGTGAAAAGTTACAGGACATTTTCGAAATAGGGTTAATAAAAGATGGAGTGATCGTACAAAAATCGCTCCTGGAAAAAAAATATTTAGAAAGAAAAAATTCCCAGACACCTTTTATTTTTTTTATGTTAAACGTAGCTATTGTCAAAATCTGAGAGCAATTGAACAAATTTCCGTTGACTCGTAGCTCTTTAAAGTGTCTCCTTCTAGTAAAAAAATTGTTTCGAGAAAACAGCGTTGAAAAAATTTTCTTGCTTCGCAAACAAACTCCGCCCACAAACACAGTCAACTAGTGTTTTTGGGCGGAGTTTGTTTGCGAAGCAAGAAAAAAATTTCAACGCTGTCTTCTCGAAACAATTTTTTTACCAGATAACTGAGCCAATCAGCGCTTGGAAAGACTACTTCCTTTCGCCTTCTGGTGAAAGTTACGAGCGCAATCTTCAATAAACCCTAGTGTTTCGCATTGCGCTCAAAGCGGAGAGAATTTTTTTTGCCGCTCGTTTTTTTCTTGAAGCTGTTGGAGCAAATTGGGGAAGGTAAGAAAGGAAAACGACCGCTAGAGAGCAAACTAAAGCGGCTAAGGTGGGAAAGACAAGTTAGTAAGAGAAACGCAGCAGCTTCAAATAAACCGATAAACTTTAGAGAGACAATGATTATGGCGATTTCAGAAATCGGGCATGTTTCACTTTCTCCCGTGACAATAAAAGCTATATTCTGATCTTGATAGAAATAATTTTTGCTTAATAAGAAAGCCTTTAAAGTCCAATATCACTGCCGTATTTGTAGGATGAACAAACATCCATCTAGCAATCAAGCCGTTCCTTCATGCGAAATAGCAAGACATCTCAGTTTCGTTTACTTATGACAGATTCGACGGAATCTCTTTAGCTGATATGTTAGAGACTGAAGCACGTCGGATTGGATAAGAAGAGGCAGCACAGCCAGAAAGAACATGTACTATCATTACAGCGCTTTTCTCAGCTCTCGACTCGATCTTTTGCCGGCTTGATCCCATATATAGACGTAGCTTCAAATTTCGGCCAACTTTCTCTTGTTCGCTCATTGCTGAGTTTTCATTTTTGGTTCGCTTCTTCGAACTGGTCCACGGACATTTCCATGGTCTAGGTTTATTCATACCTAAAAGAATTTCACCGAGGAAGATATAGATTTTAGTATTTGTTTCTTATTATTTTAGTGTCCCTAATTAGCTTTTTAAGGTAAAGACATCGACACTGAAATAAAGCTGGTATCTTATTTTTAAAAGAAAAAAAAGGAAGATGCTTGGTGGCTGATCAACCCACGCCAATGTCGTCTCGGTTGTTTGCACTTAACATCATAGGACTGTCAATCAAGACGTAAATTTTGATCTCCGGCGAAAACTTGAAACCGCGATTTCTCCAATATTTAGTCTTTTTCAATAATTGTTTTTTTTTTTAAAAAAATTAAACCGTTTAATTTTTTTTAAAAAACAATAATTGAAAATTCACACTTCGACCAATATTTTGACCCAAAAATCCAGATTTGAAGAAAATTATTGATATGAAGGTATTCTGTAACCTTAAATAATTAAAATTAACATCACTAGTTGTGTACACAGATGAAGTAATGGTCTTTTCGCTGTGAAATGTGATTGGTTTCGCTGGAACTGGTACCGAAAAGAACACGTCTTTGGTTTTTACAATATCCAGTTTAATTTTGCTTCCCTTGCTGTCATTACCGCCAAATGATTCCGCGCCGGTTTGAAATACGCGAGGAAATGCAATAGCTTAAAACTGTCAGATGGATACTGAGTAGTTTATTATCTCCCAAATACCCTTTTTTGGTAATTTGATCTTGATGAAGATGATGAAGCAATCTGCCTATAAATAATTAAAATTAACATCACTGGTTGTGTACACAGATGAAGTAATGGTCCTTTTATTATGAAATGTGATTGGTTTTCGCTGGAACTGGTGGAACGCCTTAGATTATTAGTTCCTAGAACAATTAACACAGTGCATTGTATTTTATAATCCTGTAGTTTGAGTGAGGTGAAGATCATCGAAAAGAAGCATCATCAGGTAAGTTTTTGTCTTAGTGTTTTTTTTTTTAAGATATCATTCTCCGCTGTAGAGCTACAGTGATAAGCAAGCGCCAAACCGCACTGCATGCGCAGAACGCGATCTTCTATGAAACAGGAGGGTTGGAATGAATACCAGGATGTAACAATCCGAGGAGTTGACTTGATTCATAAAAGGTAAGACTTAACACAGAAAAATTAAAACCAGTTAAAACTCTGTGGCCCTGAAACTTGAGTCAAATCAAAGCAATTTGGGGTTTTGAGGCAAAGAGAAAGTAGGATTACACAAGGAAAAAGTTATTTGTAGATAAAGTAGAAACTGAACTAGTAATAACAAATGCAGCTCACAATTGATGTCCAGAATTTTCATTGCAGTCCCGGTCCGAGGCGAAAAGTGTTGTCATAAAGGGAGTGTAAACGTTTTGAGGCCATTTCTAACTCTTCATTAGAATTTAAGGAGAATTGAACTTCAAGATCTAAAATCTCTATACGTGCCATCAGAGAAGACAACTTTTGACTCTTATTTCATTACTTCCGCGCTCTTTCCTTCTTCAGTGGACTGAATCTCAATTCACGCTAAATCTATACAAGCCGTTTTTGTTTTTCAACTCTCCGAGAACTGGTTGTCGCAAGTTAAAATGGCTTAAAATAAACTTATGTAAAAAAGGTTGTTTGAACGTGAAAGTGAATGTTGTTATTCATCCAGATTCAATTCAGATGAGGAATTTTTTAAATTTTTTCCCGGAATTTCGGTCTTAATTATTAGCAGACGTTTCGACTGAAATCAGTGAAGTTTGTCACGTGAAATCAGTGAAGTCTGTCACGTGGTAGTTCACTATCACGTGACACGTCGAGAAACGGAGACGAGGGCCCCTTTCCCATATCTCGTCCTTTATCCCCCTCCCTCGCCAATTGCAATCTCGTTCTTTATCTGGGATCTTGACTCCTTTCGAGTCCAACCCGTGTCCCGTGTCCTTCAGATGACAATAAACTGCTAAATTTTGAGCAGGATTGGAGTTCGGCCGTTGATGTTGTTTCAGCCTGGCTCTGATGGACTGAAGAGTCTCTCCCACATAGGTTTCGGCGTAGCCTTCCCCTCCACAGGTAATACCATATGCAAGGTTGGAACGCTTCTCAAACGGCTGTTTATCTTTAACCTTGACCAACTGTTGTCTTAGAGTTTTCTGAGGTTTTTAAACGTTGTTACGCCGTGTTCTTTGAGAATGTTCTTAATATTCTCAGATAGGCCTTGTATTCAAGGGATGGTTACCCAGGCCTTGTGCCCCCTCTTGGTGTTGTCAATGCCACCCCCCGTTCATCGTGATGTTTTTGGTTTCCGCTGAACACCCAGTCAGGATACCCGCATTTTCGGAGTGACTTCTTGATGTGGTTTTTTCACTTGTCAACGTGTCGGGATCGCTGATTACCTGTTCCGACTAAGTGTCCAAAAAACCCCAAGCAGGTGTATTAAGGGATGGTGAGAGTCAAATTGTAGATAATGATCACTGTGGGTCGGTTTCCTGTACACTTTTGTTACTAGACTTTCATCGCTAAATTGTTTGTACTTTAGCACATAAAAAACGCCCTAAATAACTTGTTCGAACTTTAGAGCGTTAAAAACGCACTTTAAAACGTGATCTCAGCAACGGAAAGATTTACAGATTTTACCACAATAAGTAAAATATTTACTGATAAAGGTAGCGTACAATAAATAAACTCAAAGTCCAGTCAGAAACGCGAAAAACCGTGACTGAAATGAGTGAGCTCAAGAGAATATTAGTCAAGGATCAAATCATGGCCCTTAATTATAATTGCTTTGAGTGTATTTTTGGGATCGTCCGCCCATGATTTTTTCTTTTAGTTACATGATTTGACCGCACGGTCCACTTTGACATTTCCCACGACGTCCCTCAAGCTAACTAATTAGGTGTCAACCTAAACTGAATAACTAGGCAGTATTACTTAGCTCTTATCAACCGAGCGGGAGGTCTGCAATGGAAGGTTGTCAGCCACCTCGTTCCCAGGATCTCTAAAGCGGGGGAGAACATACCTTGGTTGGGGTCCGTCACATGTCTCTCAACATCTGAGAGATTTTTAAAATGTGTGCATGCTTGGGGATGGGTGGCAGTGTAGGCCTTGTTATCATTGCGAGGAAGGTAATCACAACAGCGCATTTTATTTTGGAGCCAGTCGACCATCGACAAAACGTTTCACGACAAGGCATTGAATGCACTTCAAATGGAATGCGACGTGAAAGGTAAAAAGTTGTTGTCAAATCGATCGGCCGCAATAGAAGGCCCTGGTTATAACAGAGGGTTACAATGAAGCGAGAGTTTTCTTGAACCCAGAAACGCCACACTCTTCGGAGGTTCACAAATTCCAAAATGACAGCCATAATATTGATAGTCATTGGTTGAACAGTTTAGGGACATTACAGTTTATAACCATGTCTTGGAAATACCTAATTGGTTTGCCGGGTGCATTCTATTGCTCGATAAACTCTCACACAGGGGGCTCCGTTGGCCCCAATTTCTCTTCGAACAGTTTATGGGATCTTTCACGTCTCTAAAAAGTGTACCAGGACAGAGGCATCAGTTTACCGTATCTCGTTCGAGAAGCCTATGGTGGTCCGCGTATCTGGTATACTCCAACCTCTCCATTATTTCATAGAGTGTCGATCATATTGTGCGACTTCTGAGGCTTCCCTTTTGCTTAATCCATCCTAAGAGGGCTGAAAATAGCGACGACTTTTTAAAAGCGTATTAGGAGTAAAAAAAGACAAAATTAAATCACATCAAATGCAATTTTTTTTAATAAAAAAAGATAAACGTACGGCCTTATGCGCAACAGAGCCCGAAGAGGATTAGTCCAGTCCCTGGACTCTCCTTTCTTCCCGCCGCCTATATAGGGGCTGAACCCGGGCGGACGAAAGAAGAGTCCAGGATAACTTGCATGCGCATGCTCAGAACGCCGCCATTTTTTCCCCCCAAATCGGGGGAAAAACCATATTTGGAAGAACTTTCCAGATTTCGCTTGTGGCGCGATTTTCTGAATAACAATATACAAGCAACAATTTCTGCATTCAGATTGGTTAAAAACATGTCAATTAAACCTACATCAGTGGAATTTCACCAGTGCCACGGTAAACCACAGTCGATTTGTTTTTTACCACAATAATATCAAAGATAACGAAAGAAATCTTTGCTAAGATTTGTTGACAATTGAAAACACCGACTCGGGCTTGAAGTGCACGCGCTGCATTATGCAAATGAGCTACTTGTACGCGTCAGACTTTCCTTTCAAAAACTTTTGCAAACTCGCTCAACATGCAGAAAGGATACGAAAAAAATGTTTGGGAAAAGAGTAATGACGCGTACTCGTTCTTGATAAGAGTACAGACCATGATAAGATTTTATGTTTTTATGTTTTGTACCACAACATCAACGTCAAAGAACTTGATGTATTTTTTTTCAGAGCGCGAGCTGAAAAAGGCATTGCGCGACACATTGACGCAAGCGGCGTGGTTGGGACCTGGTAATTTTTGATTGGCTCGTTCTGAGCATGCGCATGCAAGTTATCCTGGACTCTTCTTTCGCCCGCCCGGGTTCAGCCCCTATAGGCGGCGGGAAGAAAGGAGAGTTCAGGGACTGGACTAGAAGAGGATAGGTGAGGCGAGGAGACTAAAAAGTATAAAATTTGTATTTTTTATTAGAAAAGATAAACATAGTAAAAAGTATAAAATTTTATTCAACCTATCTATACCCTTCCATTTCGTTGTTTATTGTTGTTTACTATTGTTCATTTTTAAGTTTTTTTATTTACCAAAGAAAGAAGACCAAAATGAAGGCTAATCAAGTGTTTTATCTCGCTTTGGTCATTTTTGTGATTCAAGGAGGCTTCTCTGAAGGTAAGAAGAAAAAAGTTCTACCAAGTTATTTATTTAAATTTGTTATTCAGCAATCATTCGAAAGGAAAACAGGTAACTAAGGTATATACTTTTAAACGCAGCCGGCAAGCGGTTAATTCCCTAAAACCATGACGACCAATGGATTCTTGTCTCTTATTCGCTTTGATAACGAACGGTATTGAAACTACTGCATGCAAACCATCTTTTTTTGTGCGGCTTATGACATTCACGCGTCATTCGGCCATTCTCGTCCCCAGATTCTTCCATTCAGTCTTTAATCGCTGTGCTGAGGGTCGGTCGCCCCTTACCTGCTGTTATTTGAAGGCAAAATCAAGAAACTTTAAGGAAGGACGATGACGAAAAAAGTAACGCCACCAAAAAGGTTTAATGCACGCTCCGCACGTGCGTTTTGTATTTTGATAAACTTCCTTTGACGTTGTTGTCTTGACAACGGCGTAGAATGAACACACGCCATTATCAACCAAAGGTATATTTTCAACTTATTTCCACACAACCACACCTTTCATAAAAAGAGAATGTTTTTTATTCGGGGAATGTTTGTGCACACTTAACAAGCAGAATAAGTTTTATTTTTATCTAACTATCACGAATCATTGCCGTCGTAGTTTATGCTCCGGCCCTTATCATGTGACGTATATATTAGACTATGCGGCTTATATAGTATGTCTGGATTTTTGAAAACGAGGATAAAGGATGGATATCACCCACTAAGCGGGCGTTTTTTCCTGGCTAGAAACTATCCTCAAAGGGAACGATATAAAAATTAAAAGGAAGTCAGTCCTTTTTTCCTTGTTTTACCCGTTTATCTTCCTTTCAGTGCCGTCCTGTCTCTACTTTTCGTCCGTTTACATGGCTTGGAAGCGGCCTGAAAGTTTAGTGAAATCGAGGTGAAATTGATATCACGCACTAAGCTGGCGTTTTTTCCTCGCCCGCAACTATCTCCAAAGGGGACGATATAAAAATTAAAAGGAAAGTCAGTCCTTTTTTCCTTCTTTTACCCGTTTATCTTCCTTTCATTGCCGTCCTGTCTCTATTTTTCGCCCGTTTACATGGCTTGGAGGCGGCCTTAGAGTTAACAGAAATCCAGGTGAAATAAGGGTTATAGGGGTAGGGCTCTTTAGCACCGTTTTCATAAATCCAGACATATAGTTAATACTCATTTCTTGAACAAATCTGTCAATAGGGAAACGCGCAATGAGGTGCACCCTATATGTGAAGCTCCAACCCATCAAAATCCAGACATCGACACCGGGGTTAACTCCCTACTCTTTACCAACGGCGTGTGGGTTCCTTAATTGATATCATTTAAAGCACATTTGAATATGCATATAAGGTGTTGACCCGTTTTGGGTTGCGAACACAAGGCATACGGTTTGTGGTCCTTATCCGAGAAAACATGAATCTCTAACCATTTGCAGGTAGCCATTTTTGTTCTCAGTTTGCGTTTATTTTTTCCTTAGCACGAAAACGAACCCTTGGGTGCAAAATTCCCGAAAATGTCAGAGGTTCCTGGAAAGAGGAATTTGCGGGAACCGAGAAAAAGATCAGACTTGATATTGACATCGGCGCCAAGTCCGCGAAATTGCATTTAAATGTTGAAGACCCCTCTTCATCTGGAGCTTTGACGTCACAAGCCGAATTTGAATGTTTGTCGGAAAGCGATGACGGGTTGTTCTTAGCCAAAGATAACGTATCAAAGGAAATCCAAAAATGGTCGGACGTAAGGTAGGTAGAGAATCCCTTGACTGGGAGGGGCACACAACTGCTTTCTAGAGTGATTGCGGTGTGATATGAGACCGATCTCAGGCTATTTTAAGAATCTATTTTCAGAGAAACCACGAATTTCCATCCAATCATAATCCATAAATGACTATTCCCCTTAGGAACAGGGGCTGAAAACTGATCATTCGTACGGGACGATTTTTATTAATATTTAAAGTACTACTATAACCAAATCAGAGGGATCTATAAGCCAAGTTGCGAATGTAAAATAGTATTCTATGGTTCGTATGTTGTTAAACCAGGTTTTTTGCCTCAAAATTTCATCTGTAACCTTCCTGCAGATGATGTTTATGTTCGATCCAACGTTCAAGAAGCACAGGATGTCAAGTTGTTTTAAAATAATTTTATTTCCTCAGATCTCAATTGTTCTCAACGCTCAGTTTACTTTAACAATCGGAGAAAAAAATCTCCGCAAGACAAGTAGCCGGTCCGTTAGGAATATATGCTCTCAATAAACCAGCTTTTTAATGCAGACCCTGCTCATTAATGCCCGCTATAAAAGCAACGATAGTGTATGTAACAAAGGATGGAACAACAGTACTAAACTTTAGAACAGAAAGAAATTCCTTTCGGCAAAACAGCGGTGCAGCGATCATACAAATTGCTCAAGTGGCGATGTTACTCAAGGAGGTTACACCAAAAGTTCCTAAAATTCCTTCATTTCCCCCCAGCACACAGCGATAAGTCGTTTCTTGCGCATGTGCGCGTGCGCGACTTAAAAATGAATATTTCTTTTCCTTTGGATTTCAATCTTAACTAAAAGCAAGTGACTCAAGTATTAAGCCTTGATTGAGAACGGACACCTGGTTATTTTAATTGGACTTTTCCTATTTAATGGTCCGCCATTACTAAATTTATGAGATGAGTTGGATCGAGGAGAAAACAACGTCAAAGACTCACTAGTTTAAGAATGCAATGCGTGTGTACGCGGCTGAATTAGTATGCAGCACGGACGTTTCGGGTATTCAGAATTTCAAACTCGAGTTCTGTAAATATAATAAGCTGCATTTACACACTAGAATTTTAAGCTAGCGACTAAATGACATCACTTTTCCGTAGATCCGACTTTCTGAGCTCGATTCGGTCAGTTTTGATCGTGAGTAATGGCGGACGGTGTAATTCAAACTTAGACCCAAACTAAACAGTGTGTGGATAAAAATCAAAGTTCACAATTTTGCCAGTCAGGTGTCAAGCAAACACACTTGAAAAATATAAAGAAAAATTGGAAGAGATTTTTTATAATAGTAGCACTTTAAGAGCTTGTCTGATAGACTTTTCCTAGGCAGTTTCAATCCTTTGAGGCCGTTAGCCCCACGAAGGTCTGGAATTACTCAGAATTTACGAGAATCATGGACAATTAATTAAATTCAGGCCAAATCTTGACTTCCGACACGTCAAATCGTCCTACTAAGTCCAAGCATTCGTTACCTTTTTCCAACAACAAGGCTTTATCAGCGTTATTTTTAATTAGGGATGAGGTGAATGCAGCTGTTAATTTTTACTTGAGGATAAAAGTTTAGAGGACACTTTATGACGTTATTGCTTGTTCAAAAACATAAAACAAATAGTCTTGACGTTTCCTATATGTTGCTGCATACATTTTCAGAAGTGACAGTTGAACAAATTCAAATATATTACATATATACATAAAACTAAGAAGACTGGTAACTAGAAAGAATAAGATACAAATAGTAAGCTGAAAAAGTACATTAGATCACAGTGGTAGCTGACCGTTTAATAAATAAAGCCAGAGTTTTTCACTGCCATCGTTTTCGTTAAAAGTTGATTTAAGGGTAAGGTAAAGTCTGCATTCGGGCCAAGTGGCCCATCAGGCCGGAGCTTATCCCGGTTTCCTTAGCATGAAGCGACTGGGAGTATTTCTACTCCCCCCTGGATGGGATGCTAGTCCATCGCAGGGTTACCCCCAGCATTAAGTTCACCGGTACCCATTTATACACCTGGGTGGAGAGAGGCACTGTGAGAGTAAAGTGTCTTGCTCAAGAACACAACACAATGTCCCCGGCTTCAACCCGGAGCGCTCGCTCCGGAGTCGATCACGCTAACCATGAGGCCACCGCGCCTCCGTAAACGTTGATTTAAGTTCACGTATAATTAATGATGTTTCCTTTATTTTACCGTACAAATCAGAACGACCATTTGCTAAAACTTTAAAATGATCCCATTTTATGTTGTGATCTGTTTCGACTTGTGTGATGTTGAAGTTGAGCATGCAAAAGAGCAAAGGGACAATAATGACGCTTATAGTAAAATTTAGCGCGCATCTATGTAGTTAGCTGGAGTGTTTTCACTTCCGTGATATTTCTTTTCTTTGCTTTTCTGTTTTCCTTCTCTCATGCATGTGTTTTATAGTAAAAGTAATACGTAGTCGAACGGGCTTATGGCTGCTTATTCTAATGCTAGTTTTAGCGCTCATCATGCTCGGTCTGTCCGACCGTAGTTCCATTTTGAAGAGAATGTCTTCGTGAACGTTGTTTGATCTGTGCTAACAGTGATGTGTTTATGCTTATCACTGTTTGTATTTATCCGACGTACCACATAGATAGTTTTTTTTTTTTCATAAATTAAGTGATGTTTTTTGTCATATTTAGGGCCTTCTATGCATTGAAAAAATATGCCTGTTTCAAGTTCGACAAGGAAAAGGATTTCTTGAAAGTTAGCATTTACTCTTGTAAGTATGTCCCAATGGATCAGTTCAGCTTGATTGCACGACTCTGACCCACCCTGGTCAGAGTTTTTCTCTGTCAAGGGTGGGCTGTAAAACTACAAAAATTGAGGATCAAATTTTCTCTTTTTTAGTTGACGAAGAACCTGCAAACACAGACGCCAAGGAAGTTTGTTTTGGAATGGATCAAAAGGAATTGTTTAACACCATTGGTTTCTCCCCAGCTGATAAGGAGTGAGAGTCGAAAAGAGCAGGGTTGTTAGAAACTGATTATCATTAATAGCACAGGCTGATACCAGAAAGCCATAGATTTCTGCAGTTAATTTTACTTGCTTTAAAGACTTAGACATCATGAATTAGAAATTACTATAAATAATATGAAGGACTGTGAATCAAAGATATTAAACTTGCCATTTGTCTCATTGGAAGTCTTTTCTCTCTCAGTTTTGTGGTTTTACAGTTTTTAACGAGCGACGCAAATTCAGCTCCCCTATGCAGTGCACAACATGAATAGAAAACCATTAGATTTATTTTGTCAGTTTCTGGTCGAGTGCCGTGCCAGTCGTGATCACACGGGATTACACTTCGATGCATGCATACATAGAGACATAGATACATACCTACATACCTACATACTTTATTAACGTGACTAACACTTAGCTATAAAGCTAGTTTACAGGTCAGTCACGGAAAGAAAAAGAAAGAAACATATATATATATATAAAAAAGAGCTTCTAACAGATATAGCATGTGGAAAAATTGTAAATATAATAATAAAGAACAGAGACGCTCAAACGAATACGGATTTGCAGTACTGGTGATAGCCCTTATAAAGACGAAGGCCAATGAAGGAGTAGGGGATTTGATTCTGTGTTTTATGTAAAGCGTAAACTTCCATACCCGGCTGCGATAGCTATCGCAGCCGGGTATGGAAGTTTACTTGGTTTTCAGTATCGATTGATACGAATTGTTAGGCAAGTAGCTAATTTATAATTAGTAATAAGCAATATCTCGATCAATGGTATTTACATATATCGTGACGAATATATGAAATAATTCATATTTGTACTGCGATTGTAGATGAAAGTGAGGAGTGATCATCGCAGTACATTTTCCAATTTAAGCAATTGGAAAGAAGAAGCCTGAAAAAATCAGAGCTTCAACAGGATTCGAACCCGTGACCTCCGCGATACCGGTGATCACGATGATCACTCTTCACTTTCATCTACAACCGCAGTACAAATATGAATTATTTCATATATTCGTCACATCATTTCACAGCACTGGAAGATATGAACTCAATAAATTGTGGCTTCATAGCTCAGTTGTAGAGCATCGCACCGGCATCGCGGAGGTCACGGGTTCGAATCCCGTTGAAGCCTGATTTTTTCAGGCTTCTTCTTTCCAATTACTCAAATTGGAAAATTTACTGCGATGATCACTCTTCACTTTCATGTATTTACATATCGTAATTAAATTCAAAACATCATTTGCAGCAAGTTAAAAATCTTGGCTTGGCAATGTACATGGTAATTATCAGAATTTAATCACCTAAATTAACAAAGATGATTATGAATGACTAATTCTACCTTTTTTAACGACATAAGAGATCATCTTAGTTACATACGCAATTTCAGGCAGTTGTGAAAACAAAGCCTGGAAAAAATTCAGGCTTGAGCAGGTTTCAAACCAGAGGCGGATCCAGGGGAGGGGTTTTGGGGGTTGCAACCCCCCCTTTGAGAATTTTTTTTTGTTATTTTGCCTGATTCTTCGTAAAATAATAATAGAATAAAATTGTTTTTACGAAGTTATTTCACTTTTACCATTCGACTGCTTGTCAAGTTAAGATAATGTACATTTCGCAAAGGTCGTATCAGGTTCAGGTATAACAAGCGACATGAACAGGTGACATTCATTGATAGTGTACAACCCCCCCTTTCAGAAATTCCTTGATCCGCCCCTGCGAACTCATAACCTCTCCGTCCAGGTACAGTGCTGAGCTCTGTCATCTAAGCTATCAAGCCAGCTGTGAGCTGGCCTTGTTCAGACTGTAACACACCACGTTTCACGGTTTGATAACTCATGAATCTGGCAAAATTTCACGACTATTTTAGTAAAAGTGCAAAGTCCAAAAAATTTGTCGAAACTCTTATTAATTTTTGCACACCGAACTACACTACCATCTTCCGAATATTAAAACTTTAGGTGGCTTTGACACGCAATTCACCATAGAATTTCGAAGATTGTCCTACAATGGAGCCAATGAATTAATTTCCAAAGGAATAGATATTTCTCAGGTTCACGAGAAACACTCATCAGGAAAAACTTTGTTCACAGCACTACTGAAAAACATGAACAGAGTTGACACGGCAACATAGGCAGGAACCCTGTCGTCCTTAGAAAAATGTTCTGCTATCTTAGGGACAAACGTTCCGTCCAGTCTGAAAATTTGCAGTCTTTTGTTCCTCTCATCGCAAACGATGAGATTATTAAACTTGTCGATTGCGAGTCCAATAGGACAATTTAACTGTCCATCACCAGACCCCTCACTGCCAATAATGTAAAGGAACTTTCCTTCCTCGCTGAACACCTTAATGCAGTTGGCCTTACCATCAGAGACAAAGAATCTGTCCTGATGATAAAAAGCACAATACAGGGACTTGTCACAGTCAGAGGCACGAAAGGATTGTAACAACTGCATTCCGTCAAGGGAGATGACCCTGATTTCATTGGTCCCCCAGTCACATGCGATTATGCGGCCGTCAAATCCAACAGACAGGTAAAACGGTATCTCTAGGTGTTCATCGTTGATGTGTTACGTTTGATAAACTGACCACTTTCAGTGAACAGGGAAATCTTATGATCATCTTCAAGGAAAACGCAAATGATGTCACCAGATTTGGTAAAGTCTACTGTAGACCAATTATTCTTAAGTTTTATCTCCCTCAGATAATTTCCATCCGAGCTAAGCAATTCAATTCTTTTGTTTTCATAGTCTGCTACAGCAATAGTTCCAGTTTTATTACTCACAGCAATATCAAAAGTCTTATCAAACTGTCCTGGTTCATTGCCATGGGAACCAAATTTAAACAAAAAATTTATATTGATGTGGGACAGCTTGAGTACTCCAGGGACTGCCAGTCAGCGGTTGACCATTAATTGTAATCCCCACTCTGTATTATCCAACACATTCTGGCCTGTACGTCACTGTGTACTTGCCATCTTTGCTGCCCGTAATTTCTGTGGTCGATTTACTTCCTGTTGGAGATTCAATGTCGACTTTGATGTCATCATCTCCGTTATAACACTGTATTCCATTTGAATCCCTGGTTATAACCGTAAAACCTGTTTCAGTCTTTTCTTCTGTCTCCTTGTCACAAAGTCCTTTAACTATCGACAATGAAGAATCCGTGCTACTTACAATAGCCCGATCGCAAATGGTCGTTATATTCTCTACCATGTAATGTACATGTGGTGGTTCATAAATTTCAGGTTTTCTTGCGTTCAAAAGTTCCTCGCAGCGTCCAATGATGACTTGTTTCGTTTGTAAAATTTCTGCATTAATGTTTCTTTCTAAGATGTTCTCGCCTTGTTCAACCGAACGTTTCAACTGAGTAACAGCAACTGAAAGTTTTCTAGTTGTGTTGCGTGAGCGTTTTGTTGCGCTTGATTAATCTCATCAAACTTGACGTTCATTGCAGATTTGTGTTCTGTTAAATTTCGAATACAGTTGCCCACCGTTTCTGTCATCTTTCTTTGGGCGGCAGATATTTCCAGTTCGCTTTTGTCCATCAACTCTTTTTCTTTCTGCATTTGGTTTTCATAAACAGGGGTGACCTGAAAACACTGACCCCGGTCCACTAGTCCAGCTCCTGAACTCTCCTTTCTTCCCGCACCATATAGGGGCTGAACCCGGGCGGGCGAAAGAAGAGTCCAGGATAACTTGCATGCGCATGCTCAGAACGAACCAATCAAAAACTACTTAGCCTGCGTAGCAGGCCATAGAAAGGGAGGGAGGAAAGTCAACACATGAGCGTTGGAGGGAGAAGGTACGGCCTGCAAGGACGCTATTGTTTTGTTTGTTTTTTTCGTCCACCAGACGAACGTAAAAATCCTGATTGGTCAGATTTAATGAATTACCTAATCCATCCTTCTGATTGGTCAGCGACCGGTCATTCGAAACCATTACGGTCTTCTCACGTTTATATTCAACAAGGCGGATAAATCAAGAGATGGTTTCGAGATGGTAGTAATGACGCCTCTTTTCAGAATTATTAGCGACCAGATTAAGGAAGTCGAGGCCATGAATTTCACCGCCTGATATTTGGCTCAAGGCTAGTTTGTTTGGAAGACATCGAAGGGGGCAAATTGTTGTCTGTGCATCGGCGGAAAGTGCCACAGATAAGCGATTTCTACAATCACTAAAGAAGAACACTACTCAGTAGCAGTTTAGTGGCTTGTGCGTCGCATACAGTTGAAACATGAACAGGCACTCCAGGCCGACTGTGAATCGATGTAAGAAGCAAGATATCACTGTTTTCCCAAAGCTCTTCAGAGATTCGCTTGAGACAACTCCGAATATTTCGTTTCTCGCCGACGGTTTGAATATATTTCTCTAAGCTTTAGCCACACATTTGCCATATGTTACTTTTAGATTAATCTGGCAAACTCTACAAACATTTTTACGATTGCTTTCTTTTTGGGCCGGCCTCTTCCCCCTTTTCCCAACGTCCGAAGGTGAGGTCTGTACGGGTCCGCAAATGATCCCAGGACCGCAAATGATCCCGGACCGCAAATGATCCCCAAATTGGACCGCAAATGATCCCGGACCGGAAATGATCGCCATATTGGACCGCAAATGATCCGATCAAAAAATAAGGAATGGCATGGATTGTGCAATAGGGTGGATAGGGAATTGGCGTACGTGAATACCGATATTTTTATTTGAGCCATCTTATAATTATAATGGCTCTCAACTTGCTTTTTTAAATACTTTCGACTAAATTTTGTTGCTAACTACGATGTTTTGAAATGCACCACTCAATCAATCATCAAAACACGGCTTGGCTTGCATTTCTTTGCAATTCTCAATAAAGTTATGATCAGTGCAACATACACTACATATCCTCTTTTGTTAAACACTGATATTTCGGTGTTACAGTTAAATAACATTTTATCAGCCATTAACGCCACTCGTCTTAAGTTTTAAACTAAAACACATGATCTAACCATGAAGAACTGTGACCGATGATGCTGTCACCTGAGTAGACTTCCAAAGCTACAACACTTCATCACTCTGTAAAACACCTAGTGTGTAGCACTGGAAATTTGAACAAATTTATTTTGTAATTTTTTCTTGGTGGTATTTTTGCTTTAATTCCTCGGGAATGACTACTTGAGTATTCTAAGAAGGCAAAATTCCAAGCTATAGTTATGAAGTTCAGCTTCATGACCAAACAAGGCCAAGGCTTGCGCTTCGTTTTGACAATTAGCTGTTTGTTAGGTGCTTGACTACTATTGCTACCGGGATTTCGAGAATGTTTAATTACGAGTATGTGTATTTCTTAGACTTCTATGTCAATAGATCGTTTTCACATGACGGTTTTTATCCTCATCAGGCATAAGAGGCGGTATATTTATATCCCTTTACAATTAGCGAGCTTCGTTTGGAAACTAGAGCATTTTGAAAGTTGCGTGACACAAGGCTACGATCGATTTTGTTAAAAAATATATCCTCACCCGGCATGATTTTGAGCCTTTTTAGAAGTGATAGCATTAGGAAAAGTGCTTATGTAAATGCTTGTTTGTTTAGTGCTGACAACCAGACGCCCAAATAGCCAAAGTAAGGTCCAGATGTTTACGCTATATTCCGGCCGCCATGTTGCCGTACACGGTTGTCCACGAACATGGCGTTTTCACACTGGGCGCTGTAAATTTCTGGGAAACATTTACGACGAATATCTGACGGCAGGCCCGTAGCCAGGATTTTTTACGGGTGGGTGCGATCAGTTGATTATACGGACCAACGAGCGCCGGAGGCGCTCTTGACTAGGGGGGTCCGGGGGCATGCCCCCCCGGGAAATTTTGAAAATTAAGTTGTCTGAGACTGCATTTCGTGCGTTTTGAAGGTCAGTATGATAGCAATATAGGTCGCTAAAAGCGAACCTAAAAACGTGGATATTTGTCAAATTTTGAACTTCAAAATTGATTTTGATGCTTTACGTATGTATTTTACAATGTAGAGAATAACAATGCCAATGTCACTATTTAAAAATAACAAAAATAGAAATAAAGTTGTAAATCCGTATTGTTCACTCGGCTGGCTGCTGATCATCACGATCTTTCAGAAGTGTGCCAAGCTCAAGCCTCCTTGGGTGCATCTTGGCAAACAGAACAACACTATTATTTTTTTTTTACTATTTATTTTTTTAACAAAAAAGTGGACCTCAGCAGTCTGCGGGGGGGTGCGGGCGCACCCATCGCACCCCCCCTCCCTACGGGCCTGTGACGTTTGGGGACACAC
>JAHPZR010036754.1:27500-44375 GCA_019787425.1 Platygyra sinensis
CAAGCATTTACATAAGCACTTTTCCTAATGCTATCACTTCTAAAAAGGCTCAAAATCATGCCGGGTGAGGATATATTTTTTAACAAAATCGATCGTAGCCTTGTGTCACGCAACTTTCAAAATGCTCTAGTTTCCAAACGAAGCTCGCTAATTGTAAAGGGATATAAATATACCGCCTCTTATGCCTGATGAGGATAAAAACCGTCATGTGAAAACGATCTATTGACATAGAAGTCTAAGAAATACACATACTCGTAATTAAACATTCTCGAAATCCCGGTAGCAATAGTAGTCAAGCACCTAACAAACAGCTAATTGTCAAAACGAAGCGCAAGCCTTGGCCTTGTTTGGTCATGAAGCTGAACTTCATAACTATAGCTTGGAATTTTGCCTTCTTAGAATACTCAAGTAGTCATTCCCGAGGAATTAAAGCAAAAATACCACCAAGAAAAAATTACAAAATAAATTTGTTCAAATTTCCAGTGCTACACACTAGGTGTTTTACAGAGTGATGAAGTGTTGTAGCTTTGGAAGTCTACTCAGGTGACAGCATCATCGGTCACAGTTCTTCATGGTTAGATCATGTGTTTTAGTTTAAAACTTAAGACGAGTGGCGTTAATGGCTGATAAAATGTTATTTAACTGTAACACCGAAATATCAGTGTTTAACAAAAGAGGATATGTAGTGTATGTTGCACTGATCATAACTTTATTGAGAATTGCAAAGAAATGCAAGCCAAGCCGTGTTTTGATGATTGATTGAGTGGTGCATTTCAAAACATCGTAGTTAGCAACAAAATTTAGTCGAAAGTATTTAAAAAAGCAAGTTGAGAGCCATTATAATTATAAGATGGCTCAAATAAAAATATCGGTATTCACGTACGCCAATTCCCTATCCACCCTATTGCACAATCCATGCCATTCCTTATTTTTTGATCGGATCATTTGCGGTCCAATATGGCGATCATTTCCGGTCCGGGATCATTTGCGGTCCAATTTGGGGATCATTTGCGGTCCGGGATCATTTGCGGTCCTGGGATCATTTGCGGACCCGTACAGACCTCACCTTCGGACGTTGGGAAAAGGGGGAAGAGGCCGGCCCAAAAAGAAAGCAATCGTAAAAATGTTTGTAGAGTTTGCCAGATTAATCTAAAAGTAACATATGGCAAATGTGTGGCTAAAGCTTAGAGAAATATATTCAAACCGTCGGCGAGAAACGAAATATTCGGAGTTGTCTCAAGCGAATCTCTGAAGAGCTTTGGGAAAACAGTGATATCTTGCTTCTTACATCGATTCACAGTCGGCCTGGAGTGCCTGTTCATGTTTCAACTGTATGCGACGCACAAGCCACTAAACTGCTACTGAGTAGTGTTCTTCTTTAGTGATTGTAGAAATCGCTTATCTGTGGCACTTTCCGCCGATGCACAGACAACAATTTGCCCCCTTCGATGTCTTCCAAACAAACTAGCCTTGAGCCAAATATCAGGCGGTGAAATTCATGGCCTCGACTTCCTTAATCTGGTCGCTAATAATTCTGAAAAGAGGCGTCATTACTACCATCTCGAAACCATCTCTTGATTTATCCGCCTTGTTGAATATAAACGTGAGAAGACCGTAATGGTTTCGAATGACCGGTCGCTGACCAATCAGAAGGATGGATTAGGTAATTCATTAAATCTGACCAATCAGGATTTTTACGTTCGTCTGGTGGACGAAAAAAACAAACAAAACAATAGCGTCCTTGCAGGCCGTACCTTCTCCCTCCAACGCTCATGTGTTGACTTTCCTCCCTCCCTTTCTATGGCCTGCTACGCAGGCTAAGTAGTTTTTGATTGGTTCGTTCTGAGCATGCGCATGCAAGTTATCCTGGACTCTTCTTTCGCCCGCCCGGGTTCAGCCCCTATATGGTGCGGGAAGAAAGGAGAGTTCAGGAGCTGGACTAGTGGACCGGGGTCAGTGTTTTCAGGTCACCCCTGTTTATGAAAACCAAATGCAGAAAGAAAAAGAGTTGATGGACAAAAGCGAACTGGAAATATCTGCCGCCCAAAGAAAGATGACAGAAACGGTGGGCAACTGTATTCGAAATTTAACAGAACACAAATCTGCAATGAACGTCAAGTTTGATGAGATTAATCAAGCGCAACAAAACGCTCACGCAACACAACTAGAAAACTTTCAGTTGCTGTTACTCAGTTGAAACGTTCGGTTGAACAAGGCGAGAACATCTTAGAAAGAAACATTAATGCAGAAATTTTACAAACGAAACAAGTCATCATTGGACGCTGCGAGGAACTTTTGAACGCAAGAAAACCTGAAATTTATGAACCACCACATGTACATTACATGGTAGAGAATATAACGACCATTTGCGATCGGGCTATTGTAAGTAGCACGGATTCTTCATTGTCGATAGTTAAAGGACTTTGTGACAAGGAGACAGAAGAAAAGACTGAAACAGGTTTTACGGTTATAACCAGGGATTCAAATGGAATACAGTGTTATAACGGAGATGATGACATCAAAGTCGACATTGAATCTCCAACAGGAAGTAAATCGACCACAGAAATTACGGGCAGCAAAGATGGCAAGTACACAGTGACGTACAGGCCAGAATGTGTTGGATAATACAGAGTGGGGATTACAATTAATGGTCAACCGCTGACTGGCAGTCCCTGGAGTACTCAAGCTGTCCCACATCAATATAAATTTTTTGTTTAAATTTGGTTCCCATGGCAATGAACCAGGACAGTTTGATAAGACTTTTGATATTGCTGTGAGTAATAAAACTGGAACTATTGCTGTAGCAGACTATGAAAACAAAAGAATTGAATTGCTTAGCTCGGATGGAAATTATCTGAGGGAGATAAAACTTAAGAATAATTGGTCTACAGTAGACTTTACCAAATCTGGTGACATCATTTGCGTTTTCCTTGAAGATGATCATAAGATTTCCCTGTTCACTGAAAGTGGTCAGTTTATCAAACGTAACACATCAACGATGAACACCTAGAGATACCGTTTTACCTGTCTGTTGGATTTGACGGCCGCATAATCGCATGTGACTGGGGGACCAATGAAATCAGGGTCATCTCCCTTGACGGAATGCAGTTGTTACAATCCTTTCGTGCCTCTGACTGTGACAAGTCCCTGTATTGTGCTTTTTATCATCAGGACAGATTCTTTGTCTCTGATGGTAAGGCCAACTGCATTAAGGTGTTCAGCGAGGAAGGAAAGTTCCTTTACATTATTGGCAGTGAGGGGTCTGGTGATGGACAGTTAAATTGTCCTATTGGACTCGCAATCGACAAGTTTAATAATCTCATCGTTTGCGATGAGAGGAACAAAAGACTGCAAATTTTCAGACTGGACGGAACGTTTGTCCCTAAGATAGCAGAACATTTTTCTAAGGACGACAGGGTTCCTGCCTATGTTGCCGTGTCAACTCTGTTCATGTTTTTCAGTAGTGCTGTGAACAAAGTTTTTCCTGATGAGTGTTTCTCGTGAACCTGAGAAATATCTATTCCTTTGGAAATTAATTCATTGGCTCCATTGTAGGACAATCTTCGAAATTCTATGGTGAATTGCGTGTCAAAGCCACCTAAAGTTTTAATATTCGGAAGATGGTAGTGTAGTTCGGTGTGCAAAAATTAATAAGAGTTTCGACAAATTTTTTGGACTTTGCACTTTTACTAAAATAGTCGTGAAATTTTGCCAGATTCATGAGTTATCAAACCGTGAAACGTGGTGTGTTACAGTCTGAACAAGGCCAGCTCACAGCTGGCTTGATAGCTTAGATGACAGAGCTCAGCACTGTACCTGGACGGAGAGGTTATGAGTTCGCAGGGGCGGATCAAGGAATTTCTGAAAGGGGGGGTTGTACACTATCAATGAATGTCACCTGTTCATGTCGCTTGTTATACCTGAACCTGATACGACCTTTGCGAAATGTACATTATCTTAACTTGACAAGCAGTCGAATGGTAAAAGTGAAATAACTTCGTAAAAACAATTTTATTCTATTATTATTTTACGAAGAATCAGGCAAAATAACAAAAAAAAATTCTCAAAGGGGGGGTTGCAACCCCCAAAACCCCTCCCCTGGATCCGCCTCTGGTTTGAAACCTGCTCAAGCCTGAATTTTTTCCAGGCTTTGTTTTCACAACTGCCTGAAATTGCGTATGTAACTAAGATGATCTCTTATGTCGTTAAAAAAGGTAGAATTAGTCATTCATAATCATCTTTGTTAATTTAGGTGATTAAATTCTGATAATTACCATGTACATTGCCAAGCCAAGATTTTTAACTTGCTGCAAATGATGTTTTGAATTTAATTACGATATGTAAATACATGAAAGTGAAGAGTGATCATCGCAGTAAATTTTCCAATTTGAGTAATTGGAAAGAAGAAGCCTGAAAAAATCAGGCTTCAACGGGATTCGAACCCGTGACCTCCGCGATGCCGGTGCGATGCTCTACAACTGAGCTATGAAGCCACAATTTATTGAGTTCATATCTTCCAGTGCTGTGAAATGATGTGACGAATATATGAAATAATTCATATTTGTACTGCGGTTGTAGATGAAAGTGAAGAGTGATCATCGTGATCACCGGTATCGCGGAGGTCACGGGTTCGAATCCTGTTGAAGCTCTGATTTTTTCAGGCTTCTTCTTTCCAATTGCTTAAATTGGAAAATGTACTGCGATGATCACTCCTCACTTTCATCTACAATCGCAGTACAAATATGAATTATTTCATATATTCGTCACGATATATGTAAATACCATTGATCGAGATATTGCTTATTACTAATTATAAATTAGCTACTTGCCTAACAATTCGTATCAATCGATACTGAAAACCAAGTAAACTTCCATACCCGGCTGCGATAGCTATCGCAGCCGGGTATGGAAGTTTACGCTTTACATAAAACACAGAATCAAATCCCCTACTCCTTCATTGGCCTTCGTCTTTATAAGGGCTATCACCAGTACTGCAAATCCGTATTCGTTTGAGCGTCTCTGTTCTTTATTATTATATTTACAATTTTTCCACATGCTATATCTGTTAGAAGCTCTTTTTTATATATATATATATGTTTCTTTCTTTTTCTTTCCGTGACTGACCTGTAAACTAGCTTTATAGCTAAGTGTTAGTCACGTTAATAAAGTATGTAGGTATGTAGGTATGTATCTATGTCTCTATGTATGCATGCATCGAAGTGTAATCCCGTGTGATCACGACTGGCACGGCACTCGACCAGAAACTGACAAAATAAATCTAATGGTTTTCTATTCATGTTGTGCACTGCATAGGGGAGCTGAATTTGCGTCGCTCGTTAAAAACTGTAAAACCACAAAACTGAGAGAGAAAAGACTTCCAATGAGACAAATGGCAAGTTTAATATCTTTGATTCACAGTCCTTCATATTATTTATAGTAATTTCTAATTCATGATGTCTAAGTCTTTAAAGCAAGTAAAATTAACTGCAGAAATCTATGGCTTTCTGGTATCAGCCTGTGCTATTAATGATAATCAGTTTCTAACAACCCTGCTCTTTTCGACTCTCACTCCTTATCAGCTGGGGAGAAACCAATGGTGTTAAACAATTCCTTTTGATCCATTCCAAAACAAACTTCCTTGGCGTCTGTGTTTGCAGGTTCTTCGTCAACTAAAAAAGAGAAAATTTGATCCTCAATTTTTGTAGTTTTACAGCCCACCCTTGACAGAGAAAAACTCTGACCAGGGTGGGTCAGAGTCGTGCAATCAAGCTGAACTGATCCATTGGGACATACTTACAAGAGTAAATGCTAACTTTCAAGAAATCCTTTTCCTTGTCGAACTTGAAACAGGCATATTTTTTCAATGCATAGAAGGCCCTAAATATGACAAAAAACATCACTTAATTTATGAAAAAAAAAAAACTATCTATGTGGTACGTCGGATAAATACAAACAGTGATAAGCATAAACACATCACTGTTAGCACAGATCAAACAACGTTCACGAAGACATTCTCTTCAAAATGGAACTACGGTCGGACAGACCGAGCATGATGAGCGCTAAAACTAGCATTAGAATAAGCAGCCATAAGCCCGTTCGACTACGTATTACTTTTACTATAAAACACATGCATGAGAGAAGGAAAACAGAAAAGCAAAGAAAAGAAATATCACGGAAGTGAAAACACTCCAGCTAACTACATAGATGCGCGCTAAATTTTACTATAAGCGTCATTATTGTCCCTTTGCTCTTTTGCATGCTCAACTTCAACATCACACAAGTCGAAACAGATCACAACATAAAATGGGATCATTTTAAAGTTTTAGCAAATGGTCGTTCTGATTTGTACGGTAAAATAAAGGAAACATCATTAATTATACGTGAACTTAAATCAACGTTTACGGAGGCGCGGTGGCCTCATGGTTAGCGTGATCGACTCCGGAGCGAGCGCTCCGGGTTGAAGCCGGGGACATTGTGTTGTGTTCTTGAGCAAGACACTTTACTCTCACAGTGCCTCTCTCCACCCAGGTGTATAAATGGGTACCGGTGAACTTAATGCTGGGGGTAACCCTGCGATGGACTAGCATCCCATCCAGGGGGGAGTAGAAATACTCCCAGTCGCTTCATGCTAAGGAAACCGGGATAAGCTCCGGCCTGATGGGCCACTTGGCCCGAATGCAGACTTTACCTTACCCTTAAATCAACTTTTAACGAAAACGATGGCAGTGAAAAACTCTGGCTTTATTTATTAAACGGTCAGCTACCACTGTGATCTAATGTACTTTTTCAGCTTACTATTTGTATCTTATTCTTTCTAGTTACCAGTCTTCTTAGTTTTATGTATATATGTAATATATTTGAATTTGTTCAACTGTCACTTCTGAAAATGTATGCAGCAACATATAGGAAACGTCAAGACTATTTGTTTTATGTTTTTGAACAAGCAATAACGTCATAAAGTGTCCTCTAAACTTTTATCCTCAAGTAAAAATTAACAGCTGCATTCACCTCATCCCTAATTAAAAATAACGCTGATAAAGCCTTGTTGTTGGAAAAAGGTAACGAATGCTTGGACTTAGTAGGACGATTTGACGTGTCGGAAGTCAAGATTTGGCCTGAATTTAATTAATTGTCCATGATTCTCGTAAATTCTGAGTAATTCCAGACCTTCGTGGGGCTAACGGCCTCAAAGGATTGAAACTGCCTAGGAAAAGTCTATCAGACAAGCTCTTAAAGTGCTACTATTATAAAAAATCTCTTCCAATTTTTCTTTATATTTTTCAAGTGTGTTTGCTTGACACCTGACTGGCAAAATTGTGAACTTTGATTTTTATCCACACACTGTTTAGTTTGGGTCTAAGTTTGAATTACACCGTCCGCCATTACTCACGATCAAAACTGACCGAATCGAGCTCAGAAAGTCGGATCTACGGAAAAGTGATGTCATTTAGTCGCTAGCTTAAAATTCTAGTGTGTAAATGCAGCTTATTATATTTACAGAACTCGAGTTTGAAATTCTGAATACCCGAAACGTCCGTGCTGCATACTAATTCAGCCGCGTACACACGCATTGCATTCTTAAACTAGTGAGTCTTTGACGTTGTTTTCTCCTCGATCCAACTCATCTCATAAATTTAGTAATGGCGGACCATTAAATAGGAAAAGTCCAATTAAAATAACCAGGTGTCCGTTCTCAATCAAGGCTTAATACTTGAGTCACTTGCTTTTAGTTAAGATTGAAATCCAAAGGAAAAGAAATATTCATTTTTAAGTCGCGCACGCGCACATGCGCAAGAAACGACTTATCGCTGTGTGCTGGGGGGAAATGAAGGAATTTTAGGAACTTTTGGTGTAACCTCCTTGAGTAACATCGCCACTTGAGCAATTTGTATGATCGCTGCACCGCTGTTTTGCCGAAAGGAATTTCTTTCTGTTCTAAAGTTTAGTACTGTTGTTCCATCCTTTGTTACATACACTATCGTTGCTTTTATAGCGGGCATTAATGAGCAGGGTCTGCATTAAAAAGCTGGTTTATTGAGAGCATATATTCCTAACGGACCGGCTACTTGTCTTGCGGAGATTTTTTTCTCCGATTGTTAAAGTAAACTGAGCGTTGAGAACAATTGAGATCTGAGGAAATAAAATTATTTTAAAACAACTTGACATCCTGTGCTTCTTGAACGTTGGATCGAACATAAACATCATCTGCAGGAAGGTTACAGATGAAATTTTGAGGCAAAAAACCTGGTTTAACAACATACGAACCATAGAATACTATTTTACATTCGCAACTTGGCTTATAGATCCCTCTGATTTGGTTATAGTAGTACTTTAAATATTAATAAAAATCGTCCCGTACGAATGATCAGTTTTCAGCCCCTGTTCCTAAGGGGAATAGTCATTTATGGATTATGATTGGATGGAAATTCGTGGTTTCTCTGAAAATAGATTCTTAAAATAGCCTGAGATCGGTCTCATATCACACCGCAATCACTCTAGAAAGCAGTTGTGTGCCCCTCCCAGTCAAGGGATTCTCTACCTACCTTACGTCCGACCATTTTTGGATTTCCTTTGATACGTTATCTTTGGCTAAGAACAACCCGTCATCGCTTTCCGACAAACATTCAAATTCGGCTTGTGACGTCAAAGCTCCAGATGAAGAGGGGTCTTCAACATTTAAATGCAATTTCGCGGACTTGGCGCCGATGTCAATATCAAGTCTGATCTTTTTCTCGGTTCCCGCAAATTCCTCTTTCCAGGAACCTCTGACATTTTCGGGAATTTTGCACCCAAGGGTTCGTTTTCGTGCTAAGGAAAAAATAAACGCAAACTGAGAACAAAAATGGCTACCTGCAAATGGTTAGAGATTCATGTTTTCTCGGATAAGGACCACAAACCGTATGCCTTGTGTTCGCAACCCAAAACGGGTCAACACCTTATATGCATATTCAAATGTGCTTTAAATGATATCAATTAAGGAACCCACACGCCGTTGGTAAAGAGTAGGGAGTTAACCCCGGTGTCGATGTCTGGATTTTGATGGGTTGGAGCTTCACATATAGGGTGCACCTCATTGCGCGTTTCCCTATTGACAGATTTGTTCAAGAAATGAGTATTAACTATATGTCTGGATTTATGAAAACGGTGCTAAAGAGCCCTACCCCTATAACCCTTATTTCACCTGGATTTCTGTTAACTCTAAGGCCGCCTCCAAGCCATGTAAACGGGCGAAAAATAGAGACAGGACGGCAATGAAAGGAAGATAAACGGGTAAAAGAAGGAAAAAAGGACTGACTTTCCTTTTAATTTTTATATCGTCCCCTTTGGAGATAGTTGCGGGCGAGGAAAAAACGCCAGCTTAGTGCGTGATATCAATTTCACCTCGATTTCACTAAACTTTCAGGCCGCTTCCAAGCCATGTAAACGGACGAAAAGTAGAGACAGGACGGCACTGAAAGGAAGATAAACGGGTAAAACAAGGAAAAAAGGACTGACTTCCTTTTAATTTTTATATCGTTCCCTTTGAGGATAGTTTCTAGCCAGGAAAAAACGCCCGCTTAGTGGGTGATATCCATCCTTTATCCTCGTTTTCAAAAATCCAGACATACTATATAAGCCGCATAGTCTAATATATACGTCACATGATAAGGGCCGGAGCATAAACTACGACGGCAATGATTCGTGATAGTTAGATAAAAATAAAACTTATTCTGCTTGTTAAGTGTGCACAAACATTCCCCGAATAAAAAACATTCTCTTTTTATGAAAGGTGTGGTTGTGTGGAAATAAGTTGAAAATATACCTTTGGTTGATAATGGCGTGTGTTCATTCTACGCCGTTGTCAAGACAACAACGTCAAAGGAAGTTTATCAAAATACAAAACGCACGTGCGGAGCGTGCATTAAACCTTTTTGGTGGCGTTACTTTTTTCGTCATCGTCCTTCCTTAAAGTTTCTTGATTTTGCCTTCAAATAACAGCAGGTAAGGGGCGACCGACCCTCAGCACAGCGATTAAAGACTGAATGGAAGAATCTGGGGACGAGAATGGCCGAATGACGCGTGAATGTCATAAGCCGCACAAAAAAAGATGGTTTGCATGCAGTAGTTTCAATACCGTTCGTTATCAAAGCGAATAAGAGACAAGAATCCATTGGTCGTCATGGTTTTAGGGAATTAACCGCTTGCCGGCTGCGTTTAAAAGTATATACCTTAGTTACCTGTTTTCCTTTCGAATGATTGCTGAATAACAAATTTAAATAAATAACTTGGTAGAACTTTTTTCTTCTTACCTTCAGAGAAGCCTCCTTGAATCACAAAAATGACCAAAGCGAGATAAAACACTTGATTAGCCTTCATTTTGGTCTTCTTTCTTTGGTAAATAAAAAAACTTAAAAATGAACAATAGTAAACAACAATAAACAACGAAATGGAAGGGTATAGATAGGTTGAATAAAATTTTATACTTTTTACTATGTTTATCTTTTCTAATAAAAAATACAAATTTTATACTTTTTAGTCTCCTCGCCTCACCTATCCTCTTCTAGTCCAGTCCCTGAACTCTCCTTTCTTCCCGCCGCCTATAGGGGCTGAACCCGGGCGGGCGAAAGAAGAGTCCAGGATAACTTGCATGCGCATGCTCAGAACGAGCCAATCAAAAATTACCAGGTCCCAACCACGCCGCTTGCGTCAATGTGTCGCGCAATGCCTTTTTCAGCTCGCGCTCTGAAAAAAAATACATCAAGTTCTTTGACGTTGATGTTGTGGTACAAAACATAAAAACATAAAATCTTATCATGGTCTGTACTCTTATCAAGAACGAGTACGCGTCATTACTCTTTTCCCAAACATTTTTTTCGTATCCTTTCTGCATGTTGAGCGAGTTTGCAAAAGTTTTTGAAAGGAAAGTCTGACGCGTACAAGTAGCTCATTTGCATAATGCAGCGCGTGCACTTCAAGCCCGAGTCGGTGTTTTCAATTGTCAACAAATCTTAGCAAAGATTTCTTTCGTTATCTTTGATATTATTGTGGTAAAAAACAAATCGACTGTGGTTTACCGTGGCACTGGTGAAATTCCACTGATGTAGGTTTAATTGACATGTTTTTAACCAATCTGAATGCAGAAATTGTTGCTTGTATATTGTTATTCAGAAAATCGCGCCACAAGCGAAATCTGGAAAGTTCTTCCAAATATGGTTTTTCCCCCGATTTGGGGGGAAAAAATGGCGGCGTTCTGAGCATGCGCATGCAAGTTATCCTGGACTCTTCTTTCGTCCGCCCGGGTTCAGCCCCTATATAGGCGGCGGGAAGAAAGGAGAGTCCAGGGACTGGACTAATCCTCTTCGGGCTCTGTTGCGCATAAGGCCGTACGTTTATCTTTTTTTATTAAAAAAAATTGCATTTGATGTGATTTAATTTTGTCTTTTTTTACTCCTAATACGCTTTTAAAAAGTCGTCGCTATTTTCAGCCCTCTTAGGATGGATTAAGCAAAAGGGAAGCCTCAGAAGTCGCACAATATGATCGACACTCTATGAAATAATGGAGAGGTTGGAGTATACCAGATACGCGGACCACCATAGGCTTCTCGAACGAGATACGGTAAACTGATGCCTCTGTCCTGGTACACTTTTTAGAGACGTGAAAGATCCCATAAACTGTTCGAAGAGAAATTGGGGCCAACGGAGCCCCCTGTGTGAGAGTTTATCGAGCAATAGAATGCACCCGGCAAACCAATTAGGTATTTCCAAGACATGGTTATAAACTGTAATGTCCCTAAACTGTTCAACCAATGACTATCAATATTATGGCTGTCATTTTGGAATTTGTGAACCTCCGAAGAGTGTGGCGTTTCTGGGTTCAAGAAAACTCTCGCTTCATTGTAACCCTCTGTTATAACCAGGGCCTTCTATTGCGGCCGATCGATTTGACAACAACTTTTTACCTTTCACGTCGCATTCCATTTGAAGTGCATTCAATGCCTTGTCGTGAAACGTTTTGTCGATGGTCGACTGGCTCCAAAATAAAATGCGCTGTTGTGATTACCTTCCTCGCAATGATAACAAGGCCTACACTGCCACCCATCCCCAAGCATGCACACATTTTAAAAATCTCTCAGATGTTGAGAGACATGTGACGGACCCCAACCAAGGTATGTTCTCCCCCGCTTTAGAGATCCTGGGAACGAGGTGGCTGACAACCTTCCATTGCAGACCTCCCGCTCGGTTGATAAGAGCTAAGTAATACTGCCTAGTTATTCAGTTTAGGTTGACACCTAATTAGTTAGCTTGAGGGACGTCGTGGGAAATGTCAAAGTGGACCGTGCGGTCAAATCATGTAACTAAAAGAAAAAATCATGGGCGGACGATCCCAAAAATACACTCAAAGCAATTATAATTAAGGGCCATGATTTGATCCTTGACTAATATTCTCTTGAGCTCACTCATTTCAGTCACGGTTTTTCGCGTTTCTGACTGGACTTTGAGTTTATTTATTGTACGCTACCTTTATCAGTAAATATTTTACTTATTGTGGTAAAATCTGTAAATCTTTCCGTTGCTGAGATCACGTTTTAAAGTGCGTTTTTAACGCTCTAAAGTTCGAACAAGTTATTTAGGGCGTTTTTTATGTGCTAAAGTACAAACAATTTAGCGATGAAAGTCTAGTAACAAAAGTGTACAGGAAACCGACCCACAGTGATCATTATCTACAATTTGACTCTCACCATCCCTTAATACACCTGCTTGGGGTTTTTTGGACACTTAGTCGGAACAGGTAATCAGCGATCCCGACACGTTGACAAGTGAAAAAACCACATCAAGAAGTCACTCCGAAAATGCGGGTATCCTGACTGGGTGTTCAGCGGAAACCAAAAACATCACGATGAACGGGGGGTGGCATTGACAACACCAAGAGGGGGCACAAGGCCTGGGTAACCATCCCTTGAATACAAGGCCTATCTGAGAATATTAAGAACATTCTCAAAGAACACGGCGTAACAACGTTTAAAAACCTCAGAAAACTCTAAGACAACAGTTGGTCAAGGTTAAAGATAAACAGCCGTTTGAGAAGCGTTCCAACCTTGCATATGGTATTACCTGTGGAGGGGAAGGCTACGCCGAAACCTATGTGGGAGAGACTCTTCAGTCCATCAGAGCCAGGCTGAAACAACATCAACGGCCGAACTCCAATCCTGCTCAAAATTTAGCAGTTTATTGTCATCTGAAGGACACGGGACACGGGTTGGACTCGAAAGGAGTCAAGATCCCAGATAAAGAACGAGATTGCAATTGGCGAGGGAGGGGGATAAAGGACGAGATATGGGAAAGGGGCCCTCGTCTCCGTTTCTCGACGTGTCACGTGATAGTGAACTACCACGTGACAGACTTCACTGATTTCACGTGACAAACTTCACTGATTTCAGTCGAAACGTCTGCTAATAATTAAGACCGAAATTCCGGGAAAAAATTTAAAAAATTCCTCATCTGAATTGAATCTGGATGAATAACAACATTCACTTTCACGTTCAAACAACCTTTTTTACATAAGTTTATTTTAAGCCATTTTAACTTGCGACAACCAGTTCTCGGAGAGTTGAAAAACAAAAACGGCTTGTATAGATTTAGCGTGAATTGAGATTCAGTCCACTGAAGAAGGAAAGAGCGCGGAAGTAATGAAATAAGAGTCAAAAGTTGTCTTCTCTGATGGCACGTATAGAGATTTTAGATCTTGAAGTTCAATTCTCCTTAAATTCTAATGAAGAGTTAGAAATGGCCTCAAAACGTTTACACTCCCTTTATGACAACACTTTTCGCCTCGGACCGGGACTGCAATGAAAATTCTGGACATCAATTGTGAGCTGCATTTGTTATTACTAGTTCAGTTTCTACTTTATCTACAAATAACTTTTTCCTTGTGTAATCCTACTTTCTCTTTGCCTCAAAACCCCAAATTGCTTTGATTTGACTCAAGTTTCAGGGCCACAGAGTTTTAACTGGTTTTTAATTTTTCTGTGTTAAGTCTTACCTTTTATGAATCAAGTCAACTCCTCGGATTGTTACATCCTGGTATTCATTCCAACCCTCCTGTTTCATAGAAGATCGCGTTCTGCGCATGCAGTGCGGTTTGGCGCTTGCTTATCACTGTAGCTCTACAGCGGAGAATGATATCTTAAAAAAAAAAACACTAAGACAAAAACTTACCTGATGATGCTTCTTTTCGATGATCTTCACCTCACTCAAACTACAGGATTATAAAATACAATGCACTGTGTTAATTGTTCTAGGAACTAATAATCTAAGGCGTTCCACCAGTTCCAGCGAAAACCAATCACATTTCATAATAAAAGGACCATTACTTCATCTGTGTACACAACCAGTGATGTTAATTTTAATTATTTATAGGCAGATTGCTTCATCATCTTCATCAAGATCAAATTACCAAAAAAGGGTATTTGGGAGATAATAAACTACTCAGTATCCATCTGACAGTTTTAAGCTATTGCATTTCCTCGCGTATTTCAAACCGGCGCGGAATCATTTGGCGGTAATGACAGCAAGGGAAGCAAAATTAAACTGGATATTGTAAAAACCAAAGACGTGTTCTTTTCGGTACCAGTTCCAGCGAAACCAATCACATTTCACAGCGAAAAGACCATTACTTCATCTGTGTACACAACTAGTGATGTTAATTTTAATTATTTAAGGTTACAGAATACCTTCATATCAATAATTTTCTTCAAATCTGGATTTTTGGGTCAAAATATTGGTCGAAGTGTGAATTTTCAATTATTGTTTTTTAAAAAAAATTAAACGGTTTAATTTTTTTAAAAAAAAAAACAATTATTGAAAAAGACTAAATATTGGAGAAATCGCGGTTTCAAGTTTTCGCCGGAGATCAAAATTTACGTCTTGATTGACAGTCCTATGATGTTAAGTGCAAACAACCGAGACGACATTGGCGTGGGTTGATCAGCCACCAAGCATCTTCCTTTTTTTTCTTTTAAAAATAAGATACCAGCTTTATTTCAGTGTCGATGTCTTTACCTTAAAAAGCTAATTAGGGACACTAAAATAATAAGAAACAAATACTAAAATCTATATCTTCCTCGGTGAAATTCTTTTAGGTATGAATAAACCTAGACCATGGAAATGTCCGTGGACCAGTTCGAAGAAGCGAACCAAAAATGAAAACTCAGCAATGAGCGAACAAGAGAAAGTTGGCCGAAATTTGAAGCTACGTCTATATATGGGATCAAGCCGGCAAAAGATCGAGTCGAGAGCTGAGAAAAGCGCTGTAATGATAGTACATGTTCTTTCTGGCTGTGCTGCCTCTTCTTATCCAATCCGACGTGCTTCAGTCTCTAACATATCAGCTAAAGAGATTCCGTCGAATCTGTCATAAGTAAACGAAACTGAGATGTCTTGCTATTTCGCATGAAGGAACGGCTTGATTGCTAGATGGATGTTTGTTCATCCTACAAATACGGCAGTGATATTGGACTTTAAAGGCTTTCTTATTAAGCAAAAATTATTTCTATCAAGATCAGAATATAGCTTTTATTGTCACGGGAGAAAGTGAAACATGCCCGATTTCTGAAATCGCCATAATCATTGTCTCTCTAAAGTTTATCGGTTTATTTGAAGCTGCTGCGTTTCTCTTACTAACTTGTCTTTCCCACCTTAGCCGCTTTAGTTTGCTCTCTAGCGGTCGTTTTCCTTTCTTACCTTCCCCAATTTGCTCCAACAGCTTCAAGAAAAAAACGAGCGGCAAAAAAAATTCTCTCCGCTTTGAGCGCAATGCGAAACACTAGGGTTTATTGAAGATTGCGCTCGTAACTTTCACCAGAAGGCGAAAGGAAGTAGTCTTTCCAAGCGCTGATTGGCTCAGTTATCTGGTAAAAAAATTGTTTCGAGAAGACAGCGTTGAAATTTTTTTCTTGCTTCGCAAACAAACTCCGCCCAAAAACACTAGTTGACTGTGTTTGTGGGCGGAGTTTGTTTGCGAAGCAAGAAAATTTTTTCAACGCTGTTTTCTCGAAACAATTTTTTTACTAGAAGGAGACACTTTAAAGAGCTACGAGTCAACGGAAATTTGTTCAATTGCTCTCAGATTTTGACAATAGCTACGTTTAACATAAAAAAAATAAAAGGTGTCTGGGAATTTTTTCTTTCTAAATATTTTTTTTCCAGGAGCGATTTTTGTACGATCACTCCATCTTTTATTAACCCTATTTCGAAAATGTCCTGTAACTTTTCACTAAAATTGAATATGGCAAATCGCAGACACGTTTTCTTAGCGCTTTGGGCTCGGAAACTGGGGGACACATTAAATAAGCGAAAAACAAAATTCGCGGTGACATGTAACGTTCAAAAGGTAATTCGGGCGCTCGCATTAAGAAGTCGTGAAAAATTCGACAATCTATTTTATTTCAAAATTTTTGGCATAGTCTGATAGCCTGTTCTATAAGCTTTAATTTGATATAGGGGTTTAGGTATCTACAGTTTAAACCGGACGCACTACATTGATTGCACGCGAGACACCCCCAAAGGTATACTATAACCTTAAAGAGCAAGAATTGATAAATTACGTAGTAATTGGTTGTTAATTGTTATCGATATCTTGCAACGCGTTCCCAGCGCTCAAAAACCGGTTTTGAAATCACACCGACAGGAATACGTAAAGGTAACTAGTCCTTTCATCATTTTAAACCTTATTACAACTCTAGTTTGTACACTTAATTCAAGTTTAAAAACAGTAACATGCGCTCAGTTTTAACAGTATGTTTATCACCATTATTTGTTTTATCATCTTAAGTTGAAATTACCAAAAAAGAGTATTTGGAAAGAAATAAACTACTTAGTCCATCTGACAGTTTGCAT
>JAHPZR010036755.1:0-17695 GCA_019787425.1 Platygyra sinensis
GTGCAAAACAACCGAGACGAACATCTGGCAGTAGGCGTTGTCATCTTAGCCACCAAGCCATACTTAACCTTTTATTTTTCTTTTACAACAACGACGATACCAGCTTTATATTCAGTGATCGATGTACTTCTAAAACCTTCTAAAAAGCCTCTAATTAGCGGACACTAAAATAAATCCCGCAAACAAATACTAAAATAAGTCACTAAAGGTTTATAGAACAAAAGAACCTATATCTTACCTCGCCTGTGCAAATTCTTTTAAGGTTATGAATGTAAACCCTAGACCTCATTTAGACCATGAATATGTCCCCGCTAGTAGGACCCCCCTTTCAACGATCCATTGTTCGCAGAGGCCAAGCGCCAACCAAATAATCAGAAAACCTCCCTTAGCAATGAGACCGAACAAGTGAGAAAGGTAAGCCTTAGCCGCCCGATGAAATCTGCAGTCTAGCTAGCGTCTATAGTATACGGCGGCATCAAGCACGGCCAATAGATCTTTTGATGCTCGATCGAGCCCCATGAGAAGTAATGCAGCTGCTACATGATAGATACATGTTTGCTTTACTGAGCTAGCTCGCATAGCCATCTCCTTAATACCAATCCGAACGTTGCCCTCAACATACGCTTCATGTCTCATAACATAATCAGCATTTTAATAAGAGTTCCCGCTCGCAATCTGTGCATAAGCCTAAACGAAACTAGAGCGATTGTCACTTTGCCTATTCTCGCATGAAGGAACGGCTTGTATTGCCCTAGACAATGCGATAGTTATACGTTCATATCCTACAAATACGGCATGTGATATTAGGACTTTAAATGGCCTTTCTTATTAAGCAAAAATTATTCCTATCAAGCATCAGAATATAGCTTTTATTGTCACGGGACGAAAGTGAAACATAGCCCGTATTTTCTGAAATCGCCATAATCATTGTACTCTCTAAAGTTTATCGGTTTATATTTGAAAGCTGGCTGCGTTTCTCTTACTAACTTGTCTTTCCCACCTTAGCCGCTTTAGTTTGCACTCTCTAGCGCGTCGTTTTCCTTTCATTACCTTCCCCACATTTGCTCCAACAGCCTTCAAGAGAAAAAACGAGCGGCAAAAAAAATTCTCTCCGCCTTTGAGACGCCAATGCGAAACACTAGGGTTTATTGAAGATTGCGCTCGTAACTTTCACCAGCAAGAGCGAAAGGAAGTAGTCTTTCCAAGCGCTGATTGGCTCAGTTAATACTGGTTAAAAAAATTGTTTCGAGAAGACAGCCGTTGAAATTTTTTTACTTGCTTCGCCAAACAAACTACGCCCAAAAACACTAGTTGACTGCTGTCTATGTGGGCGGAGTTTGTCTTCGCGAAGCAACGAAAATTTTTTCAACGCGTGTTTCTCGAAACAATTATTTTGTACTAGAAGGAGACACTTTAATAATAGCAGCTACGCCAGTTGTCCAACGGCAAATTTGTTCAATTGCCCTCTCATTGATTTTGACAAATCAAGCCCCTACGTCTTACGAACATAAAAAAAAATCAAAACGAAAGTTATGTGTCCTGCATTTGTCTAGGGAATATTTTTTCTTGTGCTAAATATTTTTTTCTTTCCGAGGAGCCCCCCCCAGATTTATTGTACGATTCACGTCCATGTCCTTTCTATTAACCTCTATCTTACGATAAATAGGCCACTCCTAACTTTTCACGTAAAACTTGAATATAGCGCCCCACCAAATCGCCCAGCCAGCCACACGTTCTTCTTAGCCGCTTATGGCCAGCCCTCGGCCAACTGACGCGCGCGCACACATTATAATAAAGCGCAAAAACCAAAAAAATTATCGTTCCGCGTCGTGACATGTATACCGTTCAAAACCGAGTAAATTCCGGCGCCGCCTGCGCCATTACAGACAGCTCGCTGGAAAAAATTCTAGACAATCGCATTTTATTTCAAAATTTTTGGCATAGTACTGATAAGCCATGCCATGCTTCTATAAGCCTATCTAAATTTGACTAATAGCGCCGCGTTTAGGTAATCTAACAGATTTAAACCGAGATCCGCACTACATTTGACTGTGCACTGCGGAGACTACCCCCAAAGCGCAGTATACGTATAACCTTCTAAAGAAGCCAAGATATTGTATAACTTTACGTATGCCCTAATTGCACCCGTTGTTAATTTTTTGTGGGTGATTACTGCCATATCCTTGGCCCAACGCGCTCCCAGCCGCCATCAAAAATCACGGTTTTTTGACAATCACACCCGACAGGAATACGCCTACAGCGTAACTAGTTCCCTTCTCAATCATATTTTAAACCTATCATACTATACAACATCCTAGTTTGTACACTTAATTCAAGTTTAAAAAACAGGTAGACATGAGCCCGCTCAGTCTTTCAACAGAATCAGTGCTTATTCCACCCATTATTTCGATTTTTATCATCTTAAAGGCGCTTGAAATTTACCAAAAAAAAAGAGTGTTTGGCAAAAGAACATAAACTAACTTAGTCCTACATCCGACCATGTTTGCATTTTGTCGACCGCTATTATCAAACCGACGCTAGCGAATCGTTGGAATACGCTTTGACTGTAAAGACCAACAAAGAGAAAGTAAATTAAACAGCAAGCTTAGGTAGTAAAATACCCTCGCAAGCGTGCACGTCTTTTCTCCCGGCCCTACCAGCTTCCTAGCCGAGAACAATCATTCATTCTTTCATAAACAACACAACACCCCCCAAAAAACTCATTGCTTCATATCTGTATAGCACATACACAGATCATGCTTAAATATTAATCTCATTTCGAGTAGACCAGCTTGTCAAGTCTACATCATCCTTAATATCAACGTATAAACATTACCAAGGAAGAGTATGCATACCTCTAGATATCCATACTGGCACAGCCTCTTAAGCCTCTTCTGCTATGTCACTTCTGCGCTATCTCAAAACCGTCGCGCCGAATACGTTATAGCACACACGCAAGGAAGCAATGACTGGAAATATTCCAAACTAAAAGATTGCTTAACAACCAATAGATCGGACGTTGCTAACATTTCCGTTACAATGAACGGCCCCTACCAGCCTTCTCACGCCCCCCCGAAAAACCAATCCACATTTTCAGAATACAATCTTAATGCTACCATAATACATTAACATCCTGCTATCATACAACCAGTTGATGTTAAGTTATCTGTAATATGTCTTGCAAGCCAACCCAGATTATGAGAAATTACCCTGCCCCCCCCCCCCCCCAGGAAAAAGAAAATTAGTTTTTATCATCAATTAACCTCATGCACAGACCGCGTCCTTACGCAGTATCCCCGCCCAAGCGTCTCAAAATACCCGCATGTTGAGCAGACAAATCACACTGCACAGCGCATTACTGATACAAATGCTAAAGGGTAACATAAGTATTTTCATCCCCATTTTAGAACGTTTATCTACAATTCTATTCACTGCCCTAAACAGTTCAAGTTCAAGTTTATAAAACGCCCCTTTTCTCCTTTTTGTTAGTGGTTGCCTCGCCAGTAAAAATGCGTATGCCCGATTGCGCGTTTGTAAGCTTTTTGCCTTTTATCACCATTGTTTGTTTCACTTAATCATCTTACTTAGTCGAAATCACCAAAAAGAGCTAATTTGGACGAGCGGTAATGTACTAAGATCTAACATCGTCAGCAGCACATGACCGGAAGCTTACCGCAACTTTCACATATTTGTGTAACGGCGTTTTTACAGACCAATTTATTTTTGTATTGATTTTTCCGCGAAATCAAACATTTCCACCCAATCAGAAGTCTAAACTAATTGGTTACTACCTTTGGGATTTAGAGTGGTAACTCGTGCGAGTCAAATCTTATTGAAGAACTCATCTAAACATAGCTTCATCTTTAATAGATTCTCCAGATCCACTTCCTTTGCCGTATTATTACGAACAAACAAAATGACCATAGCGCTCTCTCGGGTGACAAAAGCCGCGAACGGCCTGGACCGTCTGAGAATCAGGCTAAAATGACCATTGCTCAATGATAGGTTCCCAGTGAACTCTCATGAGTTCCAGTCCTTCGTAAAGGGTAACGGCCCGTCAAGCGGTTTATCTGACCACTTTGTGAAACTACCAATAATTGACCAGTAACTCGTTCTATCAGAAGAGCACGTGCACCTTGCCTGTTTTGTAGGTCATGGGTCATATAAAATCCCGTCCGAGAGCTTGAACTTCTCATGTTTTTCTTTGCTTACCGCCCAGGCATTGTCCATAATTTCGACGATCTAAATTAGATATTTAACCTAATATTTAAAATACTAGCATAAATAAGGTTAAAAAAATTAATAGAGATGCAGCTTGTCGCTGCTGACATATACATCGTACCGGATTAAACTCTCTAATCGTATCTATAACAAAATTCTCGCTCGTGATTGGTTCTCCGCGCGCCTATTTGTCACGTAATCGGCGTGCGATCACGTGGGTGTCCAATTACAGGTGTCCGATTTGAACTTTTTGTAATCGGACACCTGTAATTGGATACCCACGTGATTTTCACGTCAATTACGCGCGCTTTAATGGCTTTCTTGGCAATGTTTTCTACAGTTTTCAAAACTTAGGAAAAGCGCTACAGACGTTTTCGCTCAAAAGAAGTTCTCAAAAGACATTTTAAATTCCGAAATTTGTTATAGATACGATTAATTGGTAATTGGATCTCGTGTCGTACAATTCAGGGAGTAATCGTGCTCGTAATTTCAAATCGGCCTCGCGCTTCGGGCTCGTCCGATTTTGAAATTACTCGCGCGATTACTCCCTGAATTGTACTCCACTCGGTCCAATTACTATTACTAATCAGTATTCCCCCTTTTATTTTATAATGGCTGTCAAAATCAAATAATGGTCGTTCACATCTAAGAGACAAACTTCAAAAGTTCAGTTTGTATTTTCTGTTCGACTCTTTGGACTTGACGGTTGTTCCGCACACGTCAAATCTTGAAAATGTAAGGAAAAAAATAGACCAAAGCGTGCAAAGTATAACAGTAAATCCTTCGATCACATTTAATTGAATAACAAAGTTTTCTTTTATTTAAGAGAAGTTTATTTATGAGGTAATTGCCACATCCCAGAGTCCGTTTACTTGTAACTCTCAATTATAGGACTTGAAAATTAAATGAGTTAACTGAATGGTGTAATAACTCGAAAGGAGGGAACGTATCCCAAACCAGTTTTATTGTGTTTAAGTCAGGTTAATAAAAACTAAGGAAGTGTAGTCCAAGCCCAAAATGAAAGTTACCTGTTGTACTCCTGGACTAGCCAAAGGCTTGAACGCTTTCAAAAGATGTCTTTTTTCGTATGATCAGTTTGAATGATAAATTCATTTTTGAGGTTAAAATCACAACAAGGTAATCCATGATCTTCTGAAGATGTATGTTGCAACATACGAAAAGTTACAAGTAAATGCGCTTTACAATCATTATCTTTATCACCGCTATTTGTTTCATCATTTTAATCAAGATGAAATTACCAAAAAAGAGTATTTGGGAGGTTATAAACTACTCACTACATTTTCAACCAACGCATCAGCACCAGCTGAATTGCGGTTCAACACAAACAAAATTACAACTTAAAGAAATGAATGCAACATAGTATTTTAGGCTTACCCTTAGGAATGGAAATTGTTGACCATTTCTCTCCTAAGATGGTCTAAGATGCAGCGCAAGTACCGAAAAGTACACGTCTTCGCTTTTTACAATCTTTAGTTTAATTTTACTTCATTTGCTGTCTTTACAGTCAAACGATTCCGTGCCGGTTTGAAATACGCGAACAAATGCAAAGCTTAAAACTGTCAGATGGATACTGAGTAGTACATTACCTCCCAAATTACTCTTTTTGGTGATTTCGACTAAAGATGATGAAACAAACAATGGTGATAAAACAAAAAGATTACAAACCGCATTTTACTGGCACAACAACAACAAAAAGGAAAAAGGCGTTTTTAAACTTGAATTAACTGTAGCAGTAGAATTGTAATAACTTTAAAATGATGAAAATACTTAGTTACCTTTACTTTTATCGTAATCCTGTCGGTGTGATTTCTGATCAAATCGGGATTTTGAGCGCTGGGAACTCGTAACCGCTGCAAGGTATTGATAAAAACTAATTTTTCTGGCGTAATTTCTCAAATCTGGCTCTTCAAACAATTAAAATTAACATCACTGGTTGTATGATACAGATGAAGTAATGGTCTATTGTTCTGAAATGTGATTGGTTTTCGCTGAACTGGTACCGGAATGTACACGTCTTGGTTTTTACAATCTTTAGTTTAATTCACTTCCTTTGCTGTTTGTCAAACGATTCCGCGCCGGTTTGAGATACGCGAGGAAATGCAAAAGCTTAAAACTGTCAGATGGATACTGAGTATTATACTCTTTCTTGGTAATTTTAACTTGATTAAGATGATGAAACAAACTGCTCTATGAATAATTAATATTAACATGACTGGTTGTGTATACAGATGAAGTAATGATTTTTTGTTTGTTTGTTATGAAATATGATTGGTTCTCGCTGGAACTGGTACCGAAAAGTGCACGTTCGAGGGTTTTTACAAGCTTCTGTTTAATTTACTTCCTTTGTTGTCTTTACAGTCAAACGATTCCACGTCGGTTTGAAATACGCGACAAAATGCAAACTGTCAGATGGACTAAGTAGTTTATTTCTTTCCAAATACTCTTTTTTGGTAATTTCAACTTAAGATGATAAAACAAATAATGGTGATAAACATACTGTTAAAACTGAGCGCATGTTACTGTTTTTAAACTTGAATTAAGTGTACAAACTAGAGTTGTAATAAGGTTTAAAATGATGAAAGGACTAGTTACCTTTACGTATTCCTGTCGGTGTGATTTCAAACCGGTTTTTGAGCGCTGGGAACGCGTTGCAAGATATCGATAACAATTAACAACCAATTACTACGTAATTTATCAATTCTTGCTCTTTAAGGTTATAGTATACCTTTGGGGGTGTCTCGCGTGCAATCAATGTAGTGCGTCCGGTTTAAACTGTAGATACCTAAACCCCTATATCAAATTAAAGCTTATAGAACAGGCTATCAGACTATGCCAAAAATTTTGAAATAAAATAGATTGTCGAATTTTTCACGACTTCTTAATGCGAGCGCCCGAATTACCTTTTGAACGTTACATGTCACCGCGAATTTTGTTTTTCGCTTATTTAATGTGTCCCCCAGTTTCCGAGCCCAAAGCGCTAAGAAAACGTGTCTGCGATTTGCCATATTCAATTTTAGTGAAAAGTTACAGGACATTTTCGAAATAGGGTTAATAAAAGATGGAGTGATCGTACAAAAATCGCTCCTGGAAAAAAAATATTTAGAAAGAAAAAATTCCCAGACACCTTTTATTTTTTTTATGTTAAACGTAGCTATTGTCAAAATCTGAGAGCAATTGAACAAATTTCCGTTGACTCGTAGCTCTTTAAAGTGTCTCCTTCTAGTAAAAAAAATTGTTTCGAGAAAACAGCGTTGAAAAAATTTTCTTGCTTCGCAAACAAACTCCGCCCACAAACACAGTCAACTAGTGTTTTTGGGCGGAGTTTGTTTGCGAAGCAAGAAAAAAATTTCAACGCTGTCTTCTCGAAACAATTTTTTTACCAGATAACTGAGCCAATCAGCGCTTGGAAAGACTACTTCCTTTCGCCTTCTGGTGAAAGTTACGAGCGCAATCTTCAATAAACCCTAGTGTTTCGCATTGCGCTCAAAGCGGAGAGAATTTTTTTTGCCGCTCGTTTTTTTCTTGAAGCTGTTGGAGCAAATTGGGGAAGGTAAGAAAGGAAAACGACCGCTAGAGAGCAAACTAAAGCGGCTAAGGTGGGAAAGACAAGTTAGTAAGAGAAACGCAGCAGCTTCAAATAAACCGATAAACTTTAGAGAGACAATGATTATGGCGATTTCAGAAATCGGGCATGTTTCACTTTCTCCCGTGACAATAAAAGCTATATTCTGATCTTGATAGAAATAATTTTTGCTTAATAAGAAAGCCTTTAAAGTCCAATATCACTGCCGTATTTGTAGGATGAACAAACATCCATCTAGCAATCAAGCCGTTCCTTCATGCGAAATAGCAAGACATCTCAGTTTCGTTTACTTATGACAGATTCGACGGAATCTCTTTAGCTGATATGTTAGAGACTGAAGCACGTCGGATTGGATAAGAAGAGGCAGCACAGCCAGAAAGAACATGTACTATCATTACAGCGCTTTTCTCAGCTCTCGACTCGATCTTTTGCCGGCTTGATCCCATATATAGACGTAGCTTCAAATTTCGGCCAACTTTCTCTTGTTCGCTCATTGCTGAGTTTTCATTTTTGGTTCGCTTCTTCGAACTGGTCCACGGACATTTCCATGGTCTAGGTTTATTCATACCTAAAAGAATTTCACCGAGGAAGATATAGATTTTAGTATTTGTTTCTTATTATTTTAGTGTCCCTAATTAGCTTTTTAAGGTAAAGACATCGACACTGAAATAAAGCTGGTATCTTATTTTTAAAAGAAAAAAAAAGGAAGATGCTTGGTGGCTGATCAACCCACGCCAATGTCGTCTCGGTTGTTTGCACTTAACATCATAGGACTGTCAATCAAGACGTAAATTTTGATCTCCGGCGAAAACTTGAAACCGCGATTTCTCCAATATTTAGTCTTTTTCAATAATTGTTTTTTTTTTTAAAAAAATTAAACCGTTTAATTTTTTTTAAAAAACAATAATTGAAAATTCACACTTCGACCAATATTTTGACCCAAAAATCCAGATTTGAAGAAAATTATTGATATGAAGGTATTCTGTAACCTTAAATAATTAAAATTAACATCACTAGTTGTGTACACAGATGAAGTAATGGTCTTTTCGCTGTGAAATGTGATTGGTTTCGCTGGAACTGGTACCGAAAAGAACACGTCTTTGGTTTTTACAATATCCAGTTTAATTTTGCTTCCCTTGCTGTCATTACCGCCAAATGATTCCGCGCCGGTTTGAAATACGCGAGGAAATGCAATAGCTTAAAACTGTCAGATGGATACTGAGTAGTTTATTATCTCCCAAATACCCTTTTTTGGTAATTTGATCTTGATGAAGATGATGAAGCAATCTGCCTATAAATAATTAAAATTAACATCACTGGTTGTGTACACAGATGAAGTAATGGTCCTTTTATTATGAAATGTGATTGGTTTTCGCTGGAACTGGTGGAACGCCTTAGATTATTAGTTCCTAGAACAATTAACACAGTGCATTGTATTTTATAATCCTGTAGTTTGAGTGAGGTGAAGATCATCGAAAAGAAGCATCATCAGGTAAGTTTTTGTCTTAGTGTTTTTTTTTTTAAGATATCATTCTCCGCTGTAGAGCTACAGTGATAAGCAAGCGCCAAACCGCACTGCATGCGCAGAACGCGATCTTCTATGAAACAGGAGGGTTGGAATGAATACCAGGATGTAACAATCCGAGGAGTTGACTTGATTCATAAAAGGTAAGACTTAACACAGAAAAATTAAAACCAGTTAAAACTCTGTGGCCCTGAAACTTGAGTCAAATCAAAGCAATTTGGGGTTTTGAGGCAAAGAGAAAGTAGGATTACACAAGGAAAAAGTTATTTGTAGATAAAGTAGAAACTGAACTAGTAATAACAAATGCAGCTCACAATTGATGTCCAGAATTTTCATTGCAGTCCCGGTCCGAGGCGAAAAGTGTTGTCATAAAGGGAGTGTAAACGTTTTGAGGCCATTTCTAACTCTTCATTAGAATTTAAGGAGAATTGAACTTCAAGATCTAAAATCTCTATACGTGCCATCAGAGAAGACAACTTTTGACTCTTATTTCATTACTTCCGCGCTCTTTCCTTCTTCAGTGGACTGAATCTCAATTCACGCTAAATCTATACAAGCCGTTTTTGTTTTTCAACTCTCCGAGAACTGGTTGTCGCAAGTTAAAATGGCTTAAAATAAACTTATGTAAAAAAGGTTGTTTGAACGTGAAAGTGAATGTTGTTATTCATCCAGATTCAATTCAGATGAGGAATTTTTTAAATTTTTTCCCGGAATTTCGGTCTTAATTATTAGCAGACGTTTCGACTGAAATCAGTGAAGTTTGTCACGTGAAATCAGTGAAGTCTGTCACGTGGTAGTTCACTATCACGTGACACGTCGAGAAACGGAGACGAGGGCCCCTTTCCCATATCTCGTCCTTTATCCCCCTCCCTCGCCAATTGCAATCTCGTTCTTTATCTGGGATCTTGACTCCTTTCGAGTCCAACCCGTGTCCCGTGTCCTTCAGATGACAATAAACTGCTAAATTTTGAGCAGGATTGGAGTTCGGCCGTTGATGTTGTTTCAGCCTGGCTCTGATGGACTGAAGAGTCTCTCCCACATAGGTTTCGGCGTAGCCTTCCCCTCCACAGGTAATACCATATGCAAGGTTGGAACGCTTCTCAAACGGCTGTTTATCTTTAACCTTGACCAACTGTTGTCTTAGAGTTTTCTGAGGTTTTTAAACGTTGTTACGCCGTGTTCTTTGAGAATGTTCTTAATATTCTCAGATAGGCCTTGTATTCAAGGGATGGTTACCCAGGCCTTGTGCCCCCTCTTGGTGTTGTCAATGCCACCCCCCGTTCATCGTGATGTTTTTGGTTTCCGCTGAACACCCAGTCAGGATACCCGCATTTTCGGAGTGACTTCTTGATGTGGTTTTTTCACTTGTCAACGTGTCGGGATCGCTGATTACCTGTTCCGACTAAGTGTCCAAAAAACCCCAAGCAGGTGTATTAAGGGATGGTGAGAGTCAAATTGTAGATAATGATCACTGTGGGTCGGTTTCCTGTACACTTTTGTTACTAGACTTTCATCGCTAAATTGTTTGTACTTTAGCACATAAAAAACGCCCTAAATAACTTGTTCGAACTTTAGAGCGTTAAAAACGCACTTTAAAACGTGATCTCAGCAACGGAAAGATTTACAGATTTTACCACAATAAGTAAAATATTTACTGATAAAGGTAGCGTACAATAAATAAACTCAAAGTCCAGTCAGAAACGCGAAAAACCGTGACTGAAATGAGTGAGCTCAAGAGAATATTAGTCAAGGATCAAATCATGGCCCTTAATTATAATTGCTTTGAGTGTATTTTTGGGATCGTCCGCCCATGATTTTTTCTTTTAGTTACATGATTTGACCGCACGGTCCACTTTGACATTTCCCACGACGTCCCTCAAGCTAACTAATTAGGTGTCAACCTAAACTGAATAACTAGGCAGTATTACTTAGCTCTTATCAACCGAGCGGGAGGTCTGCAATGGAAGGTTGTCAGCCACCTCGTTCCCAGGATCTCTAAAGCGGGGGAGAACATACCTTGGTTGGGGTCCGTCACATGTCTCTCAACATCTGAGAGATTTTTAAAATGTGTGCATGCTTGGGGATGGGTGGCAGTGTAGGCCTTGTTATCATTGCGAGGAAGGTAATCACAACAGCGCATTTTATTTTGGAGCCAGTCGACCATCGACAAAACGTTTCACGACAAGGCATTGAATGCACTTCAAATGGAATGCGACGTGAAAGGTAAAAAGTTGTTGTCAAATCGATCGGCCGCAATAGAAGGCCCTGGTTATAACAGAGGGTTACAATGAAGCGAGAGTTTTCTTGAACCCAGAAACGCCACACTCTTCGGAGGTTCACAAATTCCAAAATGACAGCCATAATATTGATAGTCATTGGTTGAACAGTTTAGGGACATTACAGTTTATAACCATGTCTTGGAAATACCTAATTGGTTTGCCGGGTGCATTCTATTGCTCGATAAACTCTCACACAGGGGCTCCGTTGGCCCCAATTTCTCTTCGAACAGTTTATGGGATCTTTCACGTCTCTAAAAAGTGTACCAGGACAGAGGCATCAGTTTACCGTATCTCGTTCGAGAAGCCTATGGTGGTCCGCGTATCTGGTATACTCCAACCTCTCCATTATTTCATAGAGTGTCGATCATATTGTGCGACTTCTGAGGCTTCCCTTTTGCTTAATCCATCCTAAGAGGCTGAAAATAGCGACGACTTTTTAAAAGCGTATTAGGAGTAAAAAAAGACAAAATTAAATCACATCAAATGCAATTTTTTTTTAATAAAAAAAGATAAACGTACGGCCTTATGCGCAACAGAGCCCGAAGAGGATTAGTCCAGTCCCTGGACTCTCCTTTCTTCCCGCCGCCTATATAGGGGCTGAACCCGGGCGGACGAAAGAAGAGTCCAGGATAACTTGCATGCGCATGCTCAGAACGCCGCCATTTTTTCCCCCCAAATCGGGGGAAAAACCATATTTGGAAGAACTTTCCAGATTTCGCTTGTGGCGCGATTTTCTGAATAACAATATACAAGCAACAATTTCTGCATTCAGATTGGTTAAAAACATGTCAATTAAACCTACATCAGTGGAATTTCACCAGTGCCACGGTAAACCACAGTCGATTTGTTTTTTACCACAATAATATCAAAGATAACGAAAGAAATCTTTGCTAAGATTTGTTGACAATTGAAAACACCGACTCGGGCTTGAAGTGCACGCGCTGCATTATGCAAATGAGCTACTTGTACGCGTCAGACTTTCCTTTCAAAAACTTTTGCAAACTCGCTCAACATGCAGAAAGGATACGAAAAAAATGTTTGGGAAAAGAGTAATGACGCGTACTCGTTCTTGATAAGAGTACAGACCATGATAAGATTTTATGTTTTTATGTTTTGTACCACAACATCAACGTCAAAGAACTTGATGTATTTTTTTTCAGAGCGCGAGCTGAAAAAGGCATTGCGCGACACATTGACGCAAGCGGCGTGGTTGGGACCTGGTAATTTTTGATTGGCTCGTTCTGAGCATGCGCATGCAAGTTATCCTGGACTCTTCTTTCGCCCGCCCGGGTTCAGCCCCTATAGGCGGCGGGAAGAAAGGAGAGTTCAGGGACTGGACTAGAAGAGGATAGGTGAGGCGAGGAGACTAAAAAGTATAAAATTTGTATTTTTTATTAGAAAAGATAAACATAGTAAAAAGTATAAAATTTTATTCAACCTATCTATACCCTTCCATTTCGTTGTTTATTGTTGTTTACTATTGTTCATTTTTAAGTTTTTTTATTTACCAAAGAAAGAAGACCAAAATGAAGGCTAATCAAGTGTTTTATCTCGCTTTGGTCATTTTTGTGATTCAAGGAGGCTTCTCTGAAGGTAAGAAGAAAAAAGTTCTACCAAGTTATTTATTTAAATTTGTTATTCAGCAATCATTCGAAAGGAAAACAGGTAACTAAGGTATATACTTTTAAACGCAGCCGGCAAGCGGTTAATTCCCTAAAACCATGACGACCAATGGATTCTTGTCTCTTATTCGCTTTGATAACGAACGGTATTGAAACTACTGCATGCAAACCATCTTTTTTTGTGCGGCTTATGACATTCACGCGTCATTCGGCCATTCTCGTCCCCAGATTCTTCCATTCAGTCTTTAATCGCTGTGCTGAGGGTCGGTCGCCCCTTACCTGCTGTTATTTGAAGGCAAAATCAAGAAACTTTAAGGAAGGACGATGACGAAAAAAGTAACGCCACCAAAAAGGTTTAATGCACGCTCCGCACGTGCGTTTTGTATTTTGATAAACTTCCTTTGACGTTGTTGTCTTGACAACGGCGTAGAATGAACACACGCCATTATCAACCAAAGGTATATTTTCAACTTATTTCCACACAACCACACCTTTCATAAAAAGAGAATGTTTTTTATTCGGGGAATGTTTGTGCACACTTAACAAGCAGAATAAGTTTTATTTTTATCTAACTATCACGAATCATTGCCGTCGTAGTTTATGCTCCGGCCCTTATCATGTGACGTATATATTAGACTATGCGGCTTATATAGTATGTCTGGATTTTTGAAAACGAGGATAAAGGATGGATATCACCCACTAAGCGGGCGTTTTTTCCTGGCTAGAAACTATCCTCAAAGGGAACGATATAAAAATTAAAAGGAAGTCAGTCCTTTTTTCCTTGTTTTACCCGTTTATCTTCCTTTCAGTGCCGTCCTGTCTCTACTTTTCGTCCGTTTACATGGCTTGGAAGCGGCCTGAAAGTTTAGTGAAATCGAGGTGAAATTGATATCACGCACTAAGCTGGCGTTTTTTCCTCGCCCGCAACTATCTCCAAAGGGGACGATATAAAAATTAAAAGGAAAGTCAGTCCTTTTTTCCTTCTTTTACCCGTTTATCTTCCTTTCATTGCCGTCCTGTCTCTATTTTTCGCCCGTTTACATGGCTTGGAGGCGGCCTTAGAGTTAACAGAAATCCAGGTGAAATAAGGGTTATAGGGGTAGGGCTCTTTAGCACCGTTTTCATAAATCCAGACATATAGTTAATACTCATTTCTTGAACAAATCTGTCAATAGGGAAACGCGCAATGAGGTGCACCCTATATGTGAAGCTCCAACCCATCAAAATCCAGACATCGACACCGGGGTTAACTCCCTACTCTTTACCAACGGCGTGTGGGTTCCTTAATTGATATCATTTAAAGCACATTTGAATATGCATATAAGGTGTTGACCCGTTTTGGGTTGCGAACACAAGGCATACGGTTTGTGGTCCTTATCCGAGAAAACATGAATCTCTAACCATTTGCAGGTAGCCATTTTGTTCTCAGTTTGCGTTTATTTTTTCCTTAGCACGAAAACGAACCCTTGGGTGCAAAATTCCCGAAAATGTCAGAGGTTCCTGGAAAGAGGAATTTGCGGGAACCGAGAAAAAGATCAGACTTGATATTGACATCGGCGCCAAGTCCGCGAAATTGCATTTAAATGTTGAAGACCCCTCTTCATCTGGAGCTTTGACGTCACAAGCCGAATTTGAATGTTTGTCGGAAAGCGATGACGGGTTGTTCTTAGCCAAAGATAACGTATCAAAGGAAATCCAAAAATGGTCGGACGTAAGGTAGGTAGAGAATCCCTTGACTGGGAGGGGCACACAACTGCTTTCTAGAGTGATTGCGGTGTGATATGAGACCGATCTCAGGCTATTTTAAGAATCTATTTTCAGAGAAACCACGAATTTCCATCCAATCATAATCCATAAATGACTATTCCCCTTAGGAACAGGGGCTGAAAACTGATCATTCGTACGGGACGATTTTTATTAATATTTAAAGTACTACTATAACCAAATCAGAGGGATCTATAAGCCAAGTTGCGAATGTAAAATAGTATTCTATGGTTCGTATGTTGTTAAACCAGGTTTTTTGCCTCAAAATTTCATCTGTAACCTTCCTGCAGATGATGTTTATGTTCGATCCAACGTTCAAGAAGCACAGGATGTCAAGTTGTTTTAAAATAATTTTATTTCCTCAGATCTCAATTGTTCTCAACGCTCAGTTTACTTTAACAATCGGAGAAAAAAATCTCCGCAAGACAAGTAGCCGGTCCGTTAGGAATATATGCTCTCAATAAACCAGCTTTTTAATGCAGACCCTGCTCATTAATGCCCGCTATAAAAGCAACGATAGTGTATGTAACAAAGGATGGAACAACAGTACTAAACTTTAGAACAGAAAGAAATTCCTTTCGGCAAAACAGCGGTGCAGCGATCATACAAATTGCTCAAGTGGCGATGTTACTCAAGGAGGTTACACCAAAAGTTCCTAAAATTCCTTCATTTCCCCCCAGCACACAGCGATAAGTCGTTTCTTGCGCATGTGCGCGTGCGCGACTTAAAAATGAATATTTCTTTTCCTTTGGATTTCAATCTTAACTAAAAGCAAGTGACTCAAGTATTAAGCCTTGATTGAGAACGGACACCTGGTTATTTTAATTGGACTTTTCCTATTTAATGGTCCGCCATTACTAAATTTATGAGATGAGTTGGATCGAGGAGAAAACAACGTCAAAGACTCACTAGTTTAAGAATGCAATGCGTGTGTACGCGGCTGAATTAGTATGCAGCACGGACGTTTCGGGTATTCAGAATTTCAAACTCGAGTTCTGTAAATATAATAAGCTGCATTTACACACTAGAATTTTAAGCTAGCGACTAAATGACATCACTTTTCCGTAGATCCGACTTTCTGAGCTCGATTCGGTCAGTTTTGATCGTGAGTAATGGCGGACGGTGTAATTCAAACTTAGACCCAAACTAAACAGTGTGTGGATAAAAATCAAAGTTCACAATTTTGCCAGTCAGGTGTCAAGCAAACACACTTGAAAAATATAAAGAAAAATTGGAAGAGATTTTTTATAATAGTAGCACTTTAAGAGCTTGTCTGATAGACTTTTCCTAGGCAGTTTCAATCCTTTGAGGCCGTTAGCCCCACGAAGGTCTGGAATTACTCAGAATTTACGAGAATCATGGACAATTAATTAAATTCAGGCCAAATCTTGACTTCCGACACGTCAAATCGTCCTACTAAGTCCAAGCATTCGTTACCTTTTTCCAACAACAAGGCTTTATCAGCGTTATTTTTAATTAGGGATGAGGTGAATGCAGCTGTTAATTTTTACTTGAGGATAAAAGTTTAGAGGACACTTTATGACGTTATTGCTTGTTCAAAAACATAAAACAAATAGTCTTGACGTTTCCTATATGTTGCTGCATACATTTTCAGAAGTGACAGTTGAACAAATTCAAATATATTACATATATACATAAAACTAAGAAGACTGGTAACTAGAAAGAATAAGATACAAATAGTAAGCTGAAAAAGTACATTAGATCACAGTGGTAGCTGACCGTTTAATAAATAAAGCCAGAGTTTTTCACTGCCATCGTTTTCGTTAAAAGTTGATTTAAGGGTAAGGTAAAGTCTGCATTCGGGCCAAGTGGCCCATCAGGCCGGAGCTTATCCCGGTTTCCTTAGCATGAAGCGACTGGGAGTATTTCTACTCCCCCCTGGATGGGATGCTAGTCCATCGCAGGGTTACCCCCAGCATTAAGTTCACCGGTACCCATTTATACACCTGGGTGGAGAGAGGCACTGTGAGAGTAAAGTGTCTTGCTCAAGAACACAACACAATGTCCCCGGCTTCAACCCGGAGCGCTCGCTCCGGAGTCGATCACGCTAACCATGAGGCCACCGCGCCTCCGTAAACGTTGATTTAAGTTCACGTATAATTAATGATGTTTCCTTTATTTTACCGTACAAATCAGAACGACCATTTGCTAAAACTTTAAAATGATCCCATTTTATGTTGTGATCTGTTTCGACTTGTGTGATGTTGAAGTTGAGCATGCAAAAGAGCAAAGGGACAATAATGACGCTTATAGTAAAATTTAGCGCGCATCTATGTAGTTAGCTGGAGTGTTTTCACTTCCGTGATATTTCTTTTCTTTGCTTTTCTGTTTTCCTTCTCTCATGCATGTGTTTTATAGTAAAAGTAATACGTAGTCGAACGGGCTTATGGCTGCTTATTCTAATGCTAGTTTTAGCGCTCATCATGCTCGGTCTGTCCGACCGTAGTTCCATTTTGAAGAGAATGTCTTCGTGAACGTTGTTTGATCTGTGCTAACAGTGATGTGTTTATGCTTATCACTGTTTGTATTTATCCGACGTACCACATAGATAGTTTTTTTTTTTTCATAAATTAAGTGATGTTTTTTGTCATATTTAGGGCCTTCTATGCATTGAAAAAATATGCCTGTTTCAAGTTCGACAAGGAAAAGGATTTCTTGA
>JAHPZR010036756.1:0-34687 GCA_019787425.1 Platygyra sinensis
AAATGAAAGAAAAATGCTCCACTATATAGCCCTATCCAAGCAGACGAACTCGCTGCGTAGAGACGTGGATTTGGTGGCGCGGCCAACAAGCTCTCAAGTTTGACATGAGTCCACAGTTATTTTTCAAAGTTGGGGGATCTACCTTCTGGGGCTTTGTTCATAACAACATAAACTTATGGTAGACTAATACATCTTGTAAAGCGATTATTTTTGATTTGCCAAACTTATGCAAATTGGACTTGATACGGGCAAAAGAAAAAAAAAACGGAGGAAATCTTTAGGCAAAAATGGGAACAGCATGCAAAAAGGTTTCAACTGAACTGGTACCGGATACGTCCTAATGAGAACAGCAAAGGAACTATACTTACTAATCGTTACATAATTCATTAATTTGGGAAATAGACGGTTTCCTCTACTAGGACCCAGTCCCCGATAAAAGTGATTGCCTCTTTTTTCCAAGCGCAGAAAGGATGTATCTACTGACCCTAAATTCACGAAACTAACACCAAAGTTTAAGGAAATAAGAAAAGTGTTCCCATTTGATAAAATCGATTTTTTGGCTTTGAGGGGTCACGTGACGTGATTTGCATATTTGGACATGCCAAATTTATGTGAAAGGTGAATTGATCTACATGACACGAGCGTGGGACAAAGAAAAAATTGAGTCCTCGACAGGAATCGAACCTATGACCTCCCGAACACCAGGCGGGCGCTCTATCCACTGAGCTTCGAGAACTCATGGAGAGCAAGGTCATTTTAACTGAGTTCATGTGTGACAGGCGTCCTGCATACTGCTAGGATTAGCACTGTCGAAGTGATGATGAGTAGTGATAAGTGAATAAAGATGGTAAACTTATTTTCATATATGAAATCACTTAAAATGACCTTGCTCTCCATGAGTTCTCGTTGCTCAGTGAATAGAGCGCCCGCCCGGTGTTCGGGAAGTCATGTGTTCGATTCCTGTCGGGGCTCAGATTTTTCTTCGTCCTATGCTCATGTCATATAGATTAACTCACCTGTCACATTTATCACCGAGCACAAAAATTCGCCATCTTTATTCACCAATCATGCCAAATTTAATTGACAAAAAATTGACACCCTTTAACTTGGCAAAGTTTCATGCTGCTACAACTAAAGCCTTAAAAGATAAAGTACCCCTTTTACTTTTCGGATGAAATAACTGGAGGCCTTTGCCTCAATTCAGACTAGCCGCGAATAGGTTGCTACAGCAGAGAATGGAATCACTTAGCTTGCGTTAACTTTCACTTTGTTGAGTAAAACGGTGATCTTGACCAAAATGAACGCAAGTCATTGCAAGTCAATGCGGCCGGCCTGGCCAAAGGAAGTTGCAATACCCAAGTTTTCAACTGCGTGTACTTGCGAGCTCAACTAATGTACCGGTCAATTCCAAAACCGCCCATCCCCGCCCCCCCGGGCAAACCCCGGGGCATTTGACTTTTTGAAACTGATTTTGGTCACATTCCCCGCTATGTTGCCAGTTTAGACGGACCAGGGGCCCATCACCTGGAGCAAGCAACTACCCACATTCCTGTCACGGAGTTTTTACAGACCGATCTATTTTTAGTTTGAATTTACCGCGAATTCTAAAACTCAGTGACCAACAAATGCCCCACCCGTTAGAGCTTCAAAGAGGGTCAAATCCCTCACCCTCCAGGCATGTTAAAGCAACTGTGAGAGCAAGTTCTGCAAAATTTTCAGCCACTACGAATTTCTTGTTTAGCTTGTCTTCGCTCCACACTTTAAACAAAGGCATATTCCACGATGTAACTATATAAAACGACAACAACAGAAAAGCCCACATGGAATCGACAAGAGCAATGATCCGCGAACGCGGCTCACGTGCTGAATCAAAGAATTGCGAAATCCTTTTGTTTCCGACCGCTGATTGACGTTTTGACACGAAAGCCAAATGCCCCACCGGGAGGGCCTCATTTTGGGTCAAATTCCCCACTGCACGAGTCAAATGCCCGGGGATTGCTCGCGGGGGGGGGGGGGGGGGGGGGGGCGTGGGAAGGATGGACGGTTTTGGAATAGGCAAGTTTCGAATTGTGCAGCAACAAAAGAACAGAGTCGAGGTTCAGGGGAGTAATTTGCATTTTCCTTTCTTTTGAAACAATACAAAATGCTAATTATTCCCCTGAACCTCGACTCTGTTCTTTTGTTTTTGCCCAATTCGAAACTAGCCTATTGACTGGTACATAAAACGAAATGGCACCTGTTCAAACATTGTACTACATCGTGGAGTGAAGGAAGAAGCTAGTAGAAAATAGAGAAACTTCAGGTGATGCACTTAACCCCAAAATACTTTTTTTCGCTTTAATAAATTTTTGCGCGTGCACTGTGCCTTTTTTAAACTAAATCTTGACTTTTTGTAGGCTGTAAAAGTTACGAAATCTAGCCATCAGCTGTCCCAAGACTGAGCTAGTAAGGGGCATGCATGGGTCTATTCCTGGTTTGACGTCACAGACTGATTTGCATCGTCGTAAGTCTTTAGTAAGCATGCAACCTCGTTCTTAGGGTCTCTCTTCTCTGCCTCCCTTGGTCAGAGAAGAGAGACCCTGGGAACGAGGTCGGTAAACATGCTGTGACGTCAAACCAGGAATAGACCCATACCCCTTCTAGCTCGGTCGCGGAACAGATGGCCAGATTTCGTAACTTTTACAGCCTGTAAAAGTCAAGATTAGGGTTAAAAAGTGACAAAAAGGTGCAATGCATTTCAAGCAGGTGCAAAGATTTATTTAAGCACAAAAAATATTTTGGGTTTAGGTGCACTTTTAGTTTTAGAGTGTTTTTTTTAACAATAGTTGAATTAGAGGAGCACGGAGCGTTGCCAGGAAACGAAAAAGAAATACATTCACAAGGCGAGGCCACAAAGAAAAACAAAATGGCGGCTTACGGACAAACAGATCGTAGCAGAAGTTATGATGGCTGATTCACCTCCTGATTCAGAGTTCAGTGTACAAAAATGTTAATTGGAAGTCTTGTTGCATCCAGATTTTTAAGTCTCATCGCTCACTTTGTTGTTACAGTGGTCATATTTTTATCAAAGGTAGGTGCCGAGAAACTAACGAAGAGTCATCGAGACCTATGTTCATTTGCTCTGGAAAACTGATAAGCTTACAAGTTTAATTTGCAGGTTAAAGAGCAATTGAAAGCTTTACTATTCATCACTGTCTGATAGTTACTGCTTTCAAGAGTGATTTCATAACCCCTTGAAAGTTGAAAGTACAATGTTATGCCCCCTAACTATGGTTATGCTTAGTAAGAACAAATAAGCTTAGAAAAACACGAAAACAGTATTAACAAATTATGGTAGATGCCGGTTTCGCCCCATGATGAGCTCGCCCCTATATCGACTCAGCTACACAAAACATGTTTATTTTTCGTTCTTTAATCCATTGAAGGCGACTGGAGAACTCGAAATGGAAAGTTTAGGATGAATTCATTGGGACAAACTTGGTGGGGGCGAACTTGCCATGAGGCGAAGGTGGTATCATTCTTTACAATATTGACAGTAGACAAAATTCAATCTTGCTTAACAATTGGTTCATGTTTTAGCGTGCACTATAGAGTTATGGAGCACGCGGGAAGTTTGGAGAGCACAAAAGAAGCGTAAGAGGCAACTCTAGCTTCTTGAGTGGTCTCCAAACTTCCCAAGTGTTCCATAACTCGATAGTGCACAGCTAAAAACATGAACCAATTGTTTTATAACATAGCTGGTGGAATTGTGCATCAAATCCTTCCCAAAAATGGACAACAATATCAGGAGTGATTGTTCCCGGTAAGCAAAATGTTAAGCAAAATAGGAATTGGTTTTGTTTAAATCTTTCTGTTAAAAGTTTGAGTTTTACATTTTTAAACAATCTTAAAACGAAAAAATTAAGCTTACCTTTAAGGGTTGCAGCAGACCAGTTTGTCATTTGTTTGGTTTTACCAGAGTGTCTTTCTGTCAAAATTTGTTGCATTGGCCGCTCGAGGGGGAAAAAAAATTCTTGCGAAGCGATTTGCTCACGCCATCAGCGAGCACTATCGGGATTTTGAGCACACTTACGTATACTGAATTTGATTGCGTAGTTCTGCTAGCTATGTTATAAATTGTGATACTGGCCAGCCGTGTGATACTGCGCTTGTGCCATATGTTAAAATATATAGCTCTGTATTCAATATAGTTATTGAGCAAGTGTGAGGTCAAGATGGCTGGATATAATGGCCAAGTTCTTTTTTTGTGTGTTTACATGTATGTTGTTTTCCTTGCAGGACACGGTAGGTAGTCCCGAGGGGGCAAGATAGCTACATCTTACCCTCCTGGGAAGCCAATCACAGTGCAGAATTTAATTTATCTTGTCCACTCATGGAGCTAGGCATATATATATTTATCTTTCTTTTTACAGTTACATAATCTTAACACATCCGCTCACACCAAAACAGCTTTTCAAAGAGGGTCCTGCAGGGCTCTCTCTGGCATGGATATAAAAATTTTATTTTCCCAAATCACGAAAATAAGCAAGTGAGATATTCTTTTTAATAACCTGTTCTCACACTGAAAAGAGTGTTTAAATAAAGCAAAATCATGAAAGCCTAAGTCAAAGCTCCATATTACAAATCACATACCTAATGCATGCCATGTTTTCATGAGAGATGTTTACTATGCTTATTGCTTACCGAGGTTTTGTAACTAAACTGCAGTAATTATAATTATAGAAGATGTTTTCACAGAAGTAATTAACTTAAGTAGGCTGTATTCAATGAATGGTTTGAGGTTTTCTCAGAAAGTAAGTGCTCTGGACAGTGTTTTACAGAACTACCAGTACATGTACAGTTTACATGTATGGGCAAATTATAAAATTTCTGACTTTACTATGTGCCAAACACAGGTTGTTGTCGATTTGTAGGCTGGGATTTGAGCCAAACTCTCTGTAATTGTAAAGCTTTTGTAGATGATTGGTGGAAAAAACCTGGACCCCGAGACTACAATCATTGTATGTGGGTTTTTACCAATGCTTCTTTTTATTCAGGGGACTTTAAATTAAAACATTTGCTTTTCTTCTGCTTAGACCTCAATATAATGTCTTTACCCTTTGACTCGAAACTGACTTCATATTGGAGGGACAAGTGGGAATATTTGTCTATTTTTCTCTTCTTTACGTGCTGAATGTGTGAACACTTGCTGTCAAGATGTCATGTCAACATGCTTTCTTTGGTTACTATTGCTTACTGAGCTTTAACACCATGCCATTTGCTGCCATTTACCGAGCTTTGCTACTGTGTTAAGACGCATAACAAAAATTTAACTTCAGCAAAGTTAAAACCAAACCAAGGTAAACATCTCTACACATGGGCTTTTAAAGTCACTTTTGATAGACTTCTCTAACCATTCAGAGGACTTATATCTCAAAATATCGTAGATAAGAATGTTGAAATCACAAATGCCAATTAACAATTCAAGTTCTTCACGTCACCAAAACCACAGATCACGAAAAAAATAATTCTTAAATCATGTTTCACAGAAAATATAATCAGCTGATGCGTCACAAGAATACCGATGCTGTACATGACTGTATGACCCTCTTCAAAGAAAATGAGTAAATGCTAGCCCTTTCACATGCTCCTACTCTCTGTATGTATAAGGGAAACAAAAGTTGTGACTGTAGAGGATGCAGCTTGATATTTAGAAATGCACTTTCAACAACAACAACAACAACAACAATACTTTATTTACCCATGCTACATCTAGGAGTGATAAAAACTCATTAAACATGTGCGTGAAACTAAAAGCATTGAAAATAAAAAAAATAATTTAAAATTACCATTCTAAAATCTATCTGAAAACCTGCTTCTTTAAAAAACATTTAAAAGTAGAAATATCTTTGGCGTTTCTAACATACGTACATGTAGGTACGAATTCCAAAGTTTTGCTGCCAAAAATGAGAATGACTTATGGCGCCATTCTAGATTAAGACTGGGTAGCGTTAAAAGTGTCCCCGACCCTCTTAAATTATAATTACAGATTTTGATCTGTAACAAAATCCTCTATGTACCTTGGGGCGTCTTTATGAATACATTTATATACCAAAACTAGGGCCTGCAATTTTTTTTTGACCACTAAATAAATGTCCTTTGGAGGCCCTTTGTGCAGAGCAAAATGCAGCGTACACTAGCTTTTTCAGATCGACCAAGGATGGAAATGTCAGCTTTAGTTCCAAATTCAGCATGAGAGGCTAATTTTACTAAAATCAACTCCAAGTTGATAATATTGAGTATCTCCAGAGACAACAGAGATCTGATCTAAACTGGCCATCCATTGGGAAAGTGCACCCTAATCCAAAGTCCATATAGGGATATTGTTAAAGAATGAATAAAATCAGATTTCAAAAGGGTACAAACTCGGAGGGAAGTTTTGAAACTACTGTTCACATATTTTTGGAAGGGCTTTATGTGTCCACTTTGTTTCAACTTGGCTGATCAGTATCATTTATTCTGTTGTTTGCACAGCAAGTATGATATACAACCATGTACATCTACAAGTCAAATGATGATCAGAGTTTAACAAACCTAACTGCACCTGTCTAGTTATTAATATGCTGTGGAGCAGAATATTGCATATTAAGACTACTGGACTTTAGTACATGTAAATTCTCAGCTCCGTCTATTGCATTTCTATATGAAAGTGATGTAACATGAGTCTGGGACCTAGAAAAAATCTGAGTTCCGATAGGATTTGAACCCATGACCTTCAAAACACCGGGCGGATGCTCTATCCACTGAGCTACAAGAACTCATGGAGAGCCAGGTCATTTAATTGAGTTCTTATATGACATGCGTCTCCTGCCTCCTGCAGGATTCAGCAATGAATATGTGATAAATGAGTGATGGTGAAAAATGACCTGGCTCTCCATGAGTTCTTGTAGCTCAGTGGATAGAGCGTCCGCCCGGTGTTCGGAAGGTCATGGGTTCAAATCCTATCGGGACTCAGATTTTTTCTAGGTCCCACGCTTGTGTTACATCACTTTCATATATATATATATATTTACCCAGCTGCAATTTCACCATCACTTTAGTATTGCATTTCTAGCTTTTTGATTGGCTAAAAAACTCAGACTATGAGCCAATAGTTGGAGTTTTACATCATATGGAAATTAGTGCGCCAAGTTTAAAATTTTTCGCTTTGTAAAATTGTGGAAATAAAAATCGGCAGCAAAATCCGGTTGAGAATTTACCTGAAAACAATTATTCCATTCGCCCTTGTTGGATATGAAGTGATTATAACCAACTTGTGCTACCCGCTTGTTGGTTATTTTATCACTTCATATCCAACACGGGCTCTTGGAATAATTGTTTTTTATTATATGGCTTGTGTTTGTAGGTGATATAATGCGCGCTCTGATTGGCTAATGAAATTGTCACTGAATTGTAGGGCATTATTCTCTCATAAAGCCCACAGGCCGATTACGGGCTTTCAAAAGCAAAGCACCATCTTTGTTTATTTTTGTTGTTGGTGCTATATGATAAGCAACTTAATAACCTCGACCATTCAGTTGTTACAGGAAAATCTCAAACCTTGGCTTACCATAATATAACAAGGCCTCAGTTTGAGATTTTCCTGTAATGACCTCACTCTCAGTTATTAAGTACTTTATAATACATAAATAGACAAGGAAGACAGCAAGTTTTTGTGATTTGCCAAGAGCCCTAAAATTGTTAAAGGAAACTCACTGTTTATTTGGGAGTACTTGTTTCTGACTGAGGGGACGCGCTTGTGTTCATGATCATTGTCCCAATCAGTGGCTGGTGATCAAGCCTTCTTTCACCAAAAAATTTGAAGTAGAGGGAGAATAACTTTGTAGGCGGCGGATAATGCTGATAAAAGACGTGCAGTGGTTTTATTGGGGCCGCATGGAGGAGGGGACCTTTTATCGGTGGGTCCAGGAGCCTCTCCAAGAAAATTTTAAAATTAGGGTTGTAAAAAGTGCATTCAGTGTAATTTCATTAAACAATGATGGTTTTAAGTTCTCTTCTTAAAGTAAAGAAATTTAATTGAGTAAAAAATATATTAACTTTGTCTTAGTTCAACAGTTTGATTGTTGTTATCCATATATCAAACTCTAACTCTGAATCTGCATCAGACATGTCATTGTCATCCTTCATGTCCATGTTAGTTATGGCACTTTGAGTAGCCGGCACACCAAGGACGACTAGACGGAGAATTTCGCCGGTCGCCTGAGATTATACGGAGACCTCTGTTTCAGTTCTTCTGATACATGTAGTTTTGGACTCGTAAATTAGGATTGTCAGTTTCCATGTGATAACAGCAATGGTACATGTACATGCTCAACACTGAGATTTAACTTTACAGTGCATTTCACAATTTAAACCTTTGACAGATGGTTTCAGAAGTTTGTTTGAAATTCCCGAAGTTCGCTATGAACTTGGCAATTTCAATGTGTAGAACTTTGTCAATCACAACGTGATCTTGGAAACGAAGTTGTGATTTTCATGCCGAACTTCGTTGGGCAGTTAAGAAGTTCGTTGCAAAAGAAGTTTGCACCTTTTGGTGCTACTAACAGTATTATTATTGTGAGAGCAGTCTTGGACTTTCCTTAGACACTGTGGTTACATCGATTAGGAAATTACTGGTTTTAAAATGGGTTATAAAACGTTACAACTGAATTTTCCCAGATGCCACCCGACACCTGGCTAAAGATAGAATACAATTTTTGTTGTGTTGGTTTATTCTTGGGTAGCTTCAGAAAGAACTTCCATGCATAGTGGTTTTACCTTAATGTTTAAATCTAACAGAGATAAAAAAAACCCTTTTTTCAGGACAATGCCATTCTAGAAATAGCGTGAAAAAAGAACATTTCAATGTCATGTTGTTATTTTTTACAATTCTGCTCTAAACCAGATGCTAGTTGCGCCATCTGTCTGTGATGTGGAGTCCCTCTGTACCTCAAATAATTTACATACATCATGAAATAAGCCTTGCTTGGTTGAGATTTTTTTTCACTTTGTTTATAAGTTCATTTGTAGTTATATTATTTACCAAACCAACTACACTGAATGAAACAAACTTTGCTCAGGATGAGGTTTGCAACTTCCCAACAAAATTCGGTGTGAAATTGACAACCTTGTTTCAAAGTTCATGATTTGATTGATAACTACGTAATGAAATTGCCAAGTTCATAGCGAACTTCAAGAATTTTAAATGAACTTCGGAAACTGTTTGTCAAAAGTTTTGTGAAACATACTCACCTGTAACTTTAAACTTAATAAATAGATTCATCCTCTCAAAGGTTTTTTCAGAAACTATAAAATTATACATGTTTAATAAAGTAGGTGGAGGTGGCTATACATGTAGATGTGTCCCATGGCATGGCTGTAAGATGTTGACGTGAAGACATGTACCTGTATTGTCTCATACAATTTACCTTATAAGTTTATATCATATGGCAAGAAGCGCTATTAATAGTGTAGATTTCCTGGCAGATGTACTGCAATCATTTTCCCAGTCAGGCTGCAATCTGTTTGCCAATGGTTTAAGCACGAAGAAATCAAGACCTCTGTGAAAAATCAGAATGTGAACCAGCAGTAGCGACAGCAGACCTATTACTATGCACATTCAGGATTAACTATTATATTTTTGAACTTGAATGCTTGCACACTGTCATTAATCTGAGAAACAGGATTTTCTTACAGTGGGTTGTTGTAACTCGCAGTTTTTTTTATAATTATAATTATTATTTTGTCCAGGGCATTGGGCATTCAATAATTGCTGACAGAAAACATGTGGGCTGATGTGGGAGCAAGATTGCATGCAATGTGTTCTTTTGATTAACAATAAACAGTTAAATCTTATCATTCCTTTTAGGATGTGAATATTAAAGCTTGCCTCCCTCTTCAGTATACAGACAGTGAATTTTCAACAAAGGAAGCTGAGTATGTAGTACATAATATTTAATTCCCGTTGGATGTACATTGGAACTTAATAATAATTAATAAATATTTATGAAATGTACAATCATGTATAAGTGAATATAATTTTATTTTTAATGTACATAATTATAATAAATTGGTCATCTATTTAATATTTAATATCGGTTTAAATGTGGAGGTAGAGTCTACATGTACCTTGGCATAAAGTGCTCATTGCTGTTGTAGCAGTCAGCTAAGTATACATGTATGTTGCAGTTAAGTTTTGTTCTCAATTAATTTTATGATAATTATTACTATTAAAATAGTTAGTCTTTTTCTAACTAGGTGATTTTATTTTTAATTGGTTCATATTTTTCAAACTGGATTGAAATTTCAAACCAGGTTAATTTGTAGGGAAGGGTGAGTCTGGGACCAATAACTTATTAGAGCAAAAGATCTGAACCAATTTGTAACAGTTGCTTGGGTGGCATAGTGGAGATGAATATGGACTTCAAAGTCAGAGGTCTGGAGTTCAAATCCAGGTGACTGAAAAAAAAAATCTAGGGGGTTAGGTCTAGGGATAGGGTTAGGGCTGGTGTTGAGTCTGTTATTCTTTTTGCGAAACACCCCCTCCCCCCCCCCTCAAAAAAAAAAGTGGGAAAATCACCTAGTTAGAAAAAAACTGACTAATTGAATGAATAATAAAATTAACCGAAGCCAAAAATTAACTGCAACTTATACATATTAAGATGAAGGATTAAAGAGGACGCAACGATTCTCTGTGCCTCTGAGTTTCGCGACTAAGCGCTCGTCAGACAGAACTTTATTCAACTAAGAACATACCTTTTTATGTACAAATTAGATGAGTGGCTAATTCATTCACTAGTCCTGATGATCTGCTTTACGTGTGAAATAAAGATTCTATAGAGCGCTTAGGCGCGAAACTCAGAGTCACAGGGAATTGATGCGTCGTCTTTAATCCTTCAACTTATGTATAGTATTGGTTTATTTATCTGTTTATTAAGTTACTTAATATGTTTTTGTTTATTTTTTCACAGATTAATTGTAGGCTTGTCTCTTACTCTGGTGTTTCTGGGCTTAGAGTTCGTAGGATTCCTTTTTGGTTGCTCCATGTTTAATGGTACTGCAAGTTTGCTTTGTATCCTTTAATTTTCTATTCACACAATTAATATTGCCAATTAACACCCATTCACAAGTTCTGTTCTATCTGCAAATCTGATTGGCTCTTTCATTGTTTTCTAAACAATAATTCATTATTATAATAGATTATGAGCTCTGAAAGATTTCTATTGCGTGATACTAAGTCGACAAGGGCATAGCATGGGTGAACTATGGTAATTAACACTCCTGACCAGTACTTGTGAAATTCGTCTTTAATCTAACGATTCACTTAAAGCAAATAACAAATACAGGAAATTAATAATACGAACTTAAAACTGACTTAAAGAAAAACCGATAATACAACAATGCGAAAAACAGTAAAAAAAATAGAAGAAAAATCGAGATTACTTACAAGATCTGTACGGCACTCCGGAACTGACAACGACTGAATACAACGTAAAAACAACTAAGCTATAAAAACGGAATTTTGAACGAAAAGAATAGACTTAACGAAGTTACGTAATAAACAGTAGATGATTACGTAACACGATGAGAAAAAACTAATCTACATATAAAAACTGCACAAAAATGTAGGCAAAAATTAACCTATAACAATAAAAACCAAACAAACAGAAAAAGGTGATCAAACAACGAAAAAATTTAATTCTCGTGGCTACAACTATCAAGCATAGAAATAGACAGCGAATAATCTTATAATTTGCTTTAGTATAAAGTGTACCAGTCGTTCACAGCTTTATCTAAATCCTCTTCAAAGAGACTTCCAAAACTCAAAGAAGCACTAGCATTTTGTTACACTACACACTATCTAGTATGTACAACATAACAGATAGTGAGTAACATAGCCAATCAGAGAATGCTATTTGTGATAGAATGCTATTAGCTTTATTCTAATTAACAATTAGATTATGAGCTCAAGATTTCTGTGAGTTGATACATGTAGTTGGCTGAAGGACAAATCAACTATTAACTAAATCAAGAGCGAATAATCTAATAATTATACTGTATTGTTCCAAACAAAGTAGAATTTTTACTTAAATTTTTAACAACTTATCATTTCCAATTGTTTTTGTACATTGTATTTGTACATTGTAAATTTCATTACTTTGAAATTTCCTGTTATATATGTACTCATCAGTTTCTTCTGCTACATGTACACTGTAGCTTTTTTTAAGTCACAAAACAGTGAATAATGCCCTGAATTATATGAAGTTTAGTCATCTCAGGATTTAATTTCCACTTACATGTTGACGTTCTTCACCCGGGGGGAGGGGGGGTACTCCCTTATAAGGGCTTAATGGGGACGTGCGGCCAGCCAGGGTATGTTTTTCAGGATTTTTGTCTTAAACAGGGTATCGAATTTATCATTTTTTGTCTTAATCAGGGTATCAGTTTATCAATTTTTGTCTTAAATGGGATATCTTTTCTCGGACAATAAACAGCAAAATTTTCACAAGCTCTATGACTTGTAAATTAATATTGACTTCCGTTGGCTTTGGCATTGATACCAGGCTCATTAAATTTCCATTGATTACACAACAAGAAAGCCACACAATTTGTAACCGCAACTTTTAATCTATGTCTTAAACAGGGTATCAAAAATTGGAATTCTGTCTTAAACAGGGTAGGAAAATCAGCGATAATTGTCTTAAACAGGGTCAGGGTATGAGGGGCCTGAGGCCACACCTCCCCACCCAGGGATATATCGAGTACCTCCCCCGGGGTTCTTCACCAACTTCGCAAGAACAAGGAAAGGTCACTACAACCTCCAGCCACTGTATTCTAACAGCTGGTAGTACATGTATATCTACGAGTAGCTCAGCCAGTCAGATTGCAGCATTGCGTTAATAGTATAGTACAGTATACAGTAGTAGAGTTCTTCTAATAGCTGAAAGACAAATTATGATGACGAATCCTGGTGTAAAAATACACTTGTAAAATTGTAGGTTTTGTGGTGTAGTCCTTTAGAGTTCAGAAGTAATAAAATGGTAAACTCTTGAGTATGATAAATACATGTACTTATAGCAGACATTTTGAGCCTTAAGCTCTTTCTGAGTGCTACATTTTGAATGGGAGACCTCATCACACTGAGGGAGGGCCAGCCTGAAACATCTGCTAATATACTGTGTACATAACTGAGTTTATTTTGGCATTATTTTATTACCATTTATAATTTTTGAGCTATTAATAGACTGTTTTATGCAGCCACAGATCCTTTCAGAATACATGTACCAATTTTAATCCTTTAGAGAGTCTACTGAAACAATGTGTAATTCTAGAAAATAACCATGGATACTTCCCCCACAGAAGGAATTTTTTCTAAGACCCCCACCCCTCTGGAAATTCCAATTATTATAAGCTTCATACATTTCTTTAAATGTTTTGGCCTTACAGAACCCCCCAATTTCCCCCCCCCCCCTCCCCTGCAGGAAATTCCAATCCCTTCTGTGGGGGAGTATGGATATACTCTGGAACTGTACAATACTACTTGCCCTGCTTTCTGAGTGATATGAGTTATCTCAGCTACACCTCGTTGACTATACATGTACACTGTATTAGAAAGTGAGGGTACTGGTGCTCTTACTGTCGTCTGTTGTACAAGTATTGATAAAACTACTAACAACCCATGTTAAGATTTAATCTCATACATGTTATTACGTAGTTGACTTAAGTACAGGTCTGCAGATCTATCTGAACCTTGAAATTTATTTCTGAGCCTAGCATTGCTTCTTTGTGGGAATATTTACTTTCTCCTTGACTTTGAATAACTGTACAGCCATTGCAGCTCATTCCAGTGCTGCAATATCTTTGTCCGTGTTCGTCCTTGAGGAATGGGACTGTGATAAGTTTTGGTATGTCTTTGATTCTGTAGGTGAGTACTTCAAAAACTTTACATTTACAACTGAAGATGATCCAATTCAATTGGAAAGATCAATAGGAGAAATTATCTCTGATTCAAGTTTGAGTTTTTGTACATTTGGCGTCAAAGTGAGAGATACATGTATTATTCAAAATAACTTCCTGAAATCTCATGATGCCACCATCTACATGTACATGTAAGAAATCTCACCTCCCTTGGAGTAGGTTCCTGTCTTACATATACATGTATGTACTTTTTTTATGCAATTTACACTTGCTCCCTCCTCCTTGTAGCTGACCCCTTTACTTACAATCCATGAAATATTCTATTATTTGTGAACTTAGTTAGAATGGGGTAAATAAAACTAGATAAGAAGATATTTTGGTTGGAATGAACCAACTATCAAAATCATTAGCAATATGGAATATTAGTGCTTTCTTTGTTGTGGAATAGTGGTGTACTTTTCTACATACATCATCAAAAGTGGTACAATTTACTGAGTCTGGACTACTACATCTCAAGGGATCAATTGCAGTTACCCCCAAGCATATCAGTCAAAACCTTTTTACAACACTTTTTTGTCTCCCCTTTTAAGGTTGTAAAGTCTTAAATTATAAAAACTAGTAATCATTGTTTTCCTTTCCTACAGTGCTTTGCCAGCTCTCATCGAAACTTTTGTTTTGATTGGTGTTCTGGTATTTCGAGCTGACAGATAGCATGGCTGTGCCCAAGAGTAACATGATGTTCCCTACTTCATTTTAATTAGCTTTTTAAAGAGAGGGTTGCTTGTAAAGATGATAGATTGATGTAATATTGATTAGTAACCTTGTAGCCCATGTTTTCTTCCCTGCATGTTGAACATGTTTTGCAATACATGTACATGTAGTTGTATATATATTTTAAAAGCTTGTTATATTGTGCCATGCAAATAAATGTAATTAGAAAACAGTCCTAAGAAAATACACATGCCGATTGGCTAAAAAAATCATGTTTTCATTAACTTAATGAAGAACAGGACTAGGCACAAGCTGTTGAGTGGATACATACATGTAGTGATAGCGCGAGCAAAGAGAATTTACATTTTGATGATCAAAGTTAACAAAATGTTTTTCTTTTTTCCGCGGTGTTTTCTAAAAGAAATAGAAAACATGTACTCAGTGTCTCTATCAACTGAAGTTTTAGTATAAATTTACCACCATCTGTTAAGTTGTGAATCCGTAAATTTGATTGGCTATTCTTGGCTTGCACTGTCACGCAATATAAAAATAAATCCAAAACCATTAAGTGGATGAAGTCAAGAAATTGGGATGCTATAGGGGACTGGTAAAGATGAAACTTGTCCAAGTTTTAAGTCTGTGCGTTTTTCCTAAACCTGAGATATTCGTCGAAATATTCTGCACAAATTTACAGAGCCCAGTATGGAGCCGCCATGTTGGTGTACCTCCGTGGAACACCAACATGGCGGCCTGAAAATGGTGTAATCATCTGGAGCTTACTTTGGCTATCTGGGAGACTTATTATCTGCACTGAACAAAAAAGCATGTACATAAGCACTTTTCCTAGTACTTAAACCTCTGAATAGGCTGAAAATTACGACATAAGAGGATATTTTTCAACAAACGCGCTCCTAGCTTTATGTCACGCACCGCCATAACTCTGAAATTCAAAATGTGCTGGTCTCCAGACGAAGCAAGCTACTGAGCTGAAACGTTGTAAACAAATGCCAATTTACCCAATTTTAATGCCTGATGAGGATAAAAACTTTGGTGGCTCTTTAGTTTTGGATTTCAGAAAATGATGACGTCACGTGCAAGCCAAGAATTAATTATAATTACCGTTTTCTATCTGCTGATAGAAAACAGTTGCACACATGATTGTACATGTGATCCTTTTTGTGCACACATCAGTACACATCGCTCCACGTTTGAACCTGATGTAACATAATAAAAGTTCTTTTCTATGCGCTACTTGAGAGTTTTTTGTTGTTATGCAATGAGACTACGATAAATTTATACTACCGGTAAAAATAGACTACTCGCCCTTGTTTTCTATGAGCGATAGTCAACTCGGCTGCACCACGTTAAGTATCTGCTCATAGAAAACTTGGGCTCATAGTCTAATTGTTAAATAGAAACACTGTCCAATGAAAGTTTGGGAGAACTCGTAAAGCTGTCAGTGGAAACACTCGCCTGCGGCTTGTGTTCCCACAGCATTTCTCGTTCTCCCAAACTTCCACTTGTGTATGACTCGATTAAATGTAATAATTAAACTATCATGGTGATGTGTGATGTGTGCACAATGTACAATTACATGAATGTGTCAAATCATTAGAATGTGTCAAATCATTACAAAGTGCATAACTTCACTAAAAGCTGTGCATGTGTTTTGTAAATCTACCACCATATGTAAAAAGTGACTGATAAATGCTCTAGTGTATCTATTGTAAGTTAACCACAAAGACAGAAACAGAACTCAAAATATATACAATTGTTGCTAAATCCATACATGTAACTCAGCAACCCAAAAAAGAACATTTACCAGTAGCTTGATGTTCTTTAAAACAGTTAAACTAATGAGCTATTTAGATCTAGGTAATAATGAATTGTTGAATAAATAACGTCTGTCAAACTATCTGTAAAAGAAATTGCAGTAATAAAATTACCAAAACGTTTTTGCTGCCTCTTGGTATGTTACACAGACATTTGAAGGAACTCAGCAGTAATTATTTGCACAATCAGGTCCAAGGGGGATCTACATTTTGTAGAAGTGCTCAGAAACGAGAGAGGCTAAGGGTGGGGATAGAAGATTAATGACAGGCTGTGTTTGCTCCTTGATATTTTGTGTGACCATCTGTTCTCTCATTCCCCATTCTCAATATACATTATTTTTCACGTGTTGCAGACATGCCAACTCGCACGCTTCTACTGTGAGTCTCACAATTTTTTTGTCATTTCTGACAGTCTCGTGACAAGGGTCCCAATCTGACAGGTTTTTGAGAAAAATCTTTCTGAAATGAAATAAATTAAGTTGTTGAATGAAAATGGAATATTTGTGAGAAATGCTAGTGCCATAAACTAATAAAGAAAAACACTTCTTACTACTTTTTTGTACCGAGCTGTGAATATTTTGCTTGTGTGCAATAACTCAGTATTTTTCTCTGCGTCTGTCTGCCATTTTGAAAGGGAAGTAAGAATGAGGTTGGTATGTAGTTTCCAGGTGTCTCCTAGACTGGAAAAGGGGTTTGATCCCGAGGGGGAACAATAGAATCTCAATACTTTCTGTAGAATCTCCAGATTTTTTTCATGAATGGGTCAGGGATTGGCAGGTCTGTACATGTGTGATGCAAAGGTTGGTTAAAGATGAAAAAATATATAATTATATCTTAATTGGAGTTATGCAACTGGGTCCGAACCTAATTTGTCATCTACATGTCAGAAACATGCCAAAGGTAATTAAAAATAATTAACTACCGGTAAATAACTGTACTTTTATTGAAACTCAAACAGTGACCATAATGAACAACATTGAACAAAAAGATCTAAAAAAAAGATCTGCCATCTTTATCATCTGATGTTTGATACAACTTTGTTATTACGTTTAAGAGTTCTTTGTGTCTCTTTCAGAAGCAACTTTAAACAATCCAGCATGTATCTGATTTCCTCTTCTGAGGGGTTGGCATGCGCCTTCCATCTTACTAATCCATTACTGTCTACCAGAAATGCATGACCAACAATTTCATTCTCCAAGAATTTTTCCCTGATTGGTTTCAGGTCTCCAGTAAAGAAGAGATAGCTATCCTGTAAGATACAAACAAAATAGAGTGTACTACATTCAAATTTGTAATATTATTAGAGACTGTCAGAATCTTATTTATAGTGAGCAACATTGAATATAATGACTACAAGAATGAGAATCCCTAGCTTTCCTCTGCTGTTTCAAGACACTCTTGAATTTCATTTCAATTTCTTCCATGACAAGTATAATTTTTTGAGGAAAGGATAAAAAGGCTATTTTCATATGCTTGTTATTGGTCTGGAACAGGTTTGCCAAAGTTTAATCTGGGATCTCAGGCAGCCCTGATGATTCACTGGTCACCGAACAGGCCACAAATACATCTTCAGTGGGTGTAAGGGTACTAACAATTGTGCACATAAGGATGGCGGTGCTAAGCTCATGTAGCTTGCCCAAGAACACAAAACAGTGATGCCGAATTGAACAGGGCTCATCACTTTACAATCACTAATTAAAATTCACTGAGGTCTATTATGCGCTTATCATAAGACCACAGGACGTTAACACAATAATGTGCGACTGCATTAAATTTGCAAACAGACGACTTACATGTCTGTCTATAGCCTTTCGTTTTCTCAGATTATTTTCAATGAGTCTGCTAAATGCTTTGAAGAAGAACCCATCAACAACACTTATCTGCAAGAAAAGGTATCCATGACTGAAAATGCATGCTTGTAACTGTTACAACTGCAACAGATTCACCACTGCACCAAGAGCAAAGTGCATCATGTATGGACTAATGGTGTACATGTTTAAATTCAAAATTAATGAATATTATTGTAGTCACTGTGTTCCCTCTGGAAATTCCCATTTAATTTATGGTTCTTCAGAAATTTTGAATTAATTTTAAAGAACTCCTACCCTATTAGAAGCCTCTGGAACTCATAGCACCCTCCTTAAAGGGTTAGAGAATAGTCATAGATGGGGAATATATATTTATGGAAGCACACATTTCATGGCAGGTGTAACATATTAAATGCATCTGTTCAGTCTGTATTTTGCTTTTGGAAACATTTATCTCAGCAGGCATGGCACATTATTGGTACAGTATTCCTCATTTTCTTGATGTGTAAAATGTGCTCACCTCATAATGTTGTGCAAGAGGTTCTCCATCAAAGTGTTCCACGAATGGAAGTCGATACTTGTCACACATTGCCTACAAAACAGATACAGCTGTAGGAACTCAATTATGTCATCATCATCATTATACAATAGTATATATAACTAAGCTCATTGTGGTTTGATCATGCTATATTTTAATCATTTAAGTGTTAATCAGTAGTTTGATTATACAGTAGTAGATTGTCCAGGTGAGGGTAGTTCTGGAAAGAACTGTAGTTGATGACTGGCTAATTTTCCTCAACCTCAATGGATGTCATCTTTAGAGTCATTAAGTGAAAATTGGTGTTTGTCAGTCAATGATAGTGGTGTTGTAAGTTTGCTCTGTTGAAATGGACATGATATACATACATGATGGTATGGCTGTAACTCCACTAAGCAGATGACAGACTTGAGACAAGTAAAGTTTGTCAACAGCCAATTGTTAGTCAGCTGTTGCATGCCCGGGGGGGTACTCCCTATAATGGCCTATACGGGGAGGCTCCGCCCGAAAGGGGTACCTTTGTGTATATAAAAGGGCAGGGATTTCACAAGTGGAGGTACATGTATATAAAAGGGTAGGGAAATCGGTTGTTTCACAACGAGAAGTGAATGAATAACACATGTCGTTGGCTTAACATTTCTTCTGGTAATGCTTGATATTTTCCCGTAATATTTTTCATTAACTTCATTCCAAGGGCTTAGAAAGGAGGTGCATTGTTATAAAGTAGGTTTGTGAAAGGGGTACCTTTTCTCAATAAAAGGTACCTTTTCTGCCAAAAAAGGGCATATAAAAGGGTAAGGGGTTGGACCTTGGGGCAAGCCTCCCCGTATTAAACTTTGTTAAGTACCCCCCCCCCCCCCACCCCCCGGGGTTGCATGTCATCATTTGGTTTAAAGCTACAAATTAAAACCAATTTCCCAGATATCCCAATAGGATGTTGAGCCTAGACTGTGTGTATGACCTTCCACACCTCAGTATTAAAAGATCAATACTCCATGCTCAGCTGATGTCTGTGGGAGCTTGATGATAAAAGTTGAACTGTGCACCTAAGCAATCTGAAAATTGATTATAGCTCGACTTGTGGGCTGCCCACTAATTTTTATTCATCATTTGGATCAAATTGTGCAATATTGCACAAGACGCCTCAGGCCTTATGCGTCCCATGACACAAATGAGGGCAGATAATAGTGTGTAAAACATTTTCTCTTCTTCCTCAAGACCTTTAACTACAGTTTCATAAAGAGCAGGGAATATTTGAAATAGATCACTGTTTTGCATAAAATGTACATGTTTATATTTAGATGCAGTTATGGGTCACTTCATGTAATGATGCAATCAAACATCCAGTCGTATCATACATATACATGTACCTCTCCAAAAGCTTTAATCCATAACAGCACAAGAGTAACATGGCCAACAAATGCTTGATGTAAATCAACTTCCTTTTGTGATAATGTCCTTGCTTTGATCTTGGGAAAAGCTGATGAATCCTGAAATTGTTTTCAACAAATTATTCATTTTTTTATCACAAATTGACTCAATATCTTTAAAAAGTACAATTATTTCATTTCATGTTCATGTTAATCTTCTTTATTTCTTTATTCCAATTGGAACATAAGGTCCCATTTCTTCTCACAACAGACTAAAAGATCAGAAACATATCAATGCATATTAAATCAATATGAAAATATAATTTAATATTAATATTACTTAGAAAATTCTTACTATAAATTGTTGAAATGACTATTTTAAAGAGACTACTCACAATACTATAACTTGAGAGGACCACAGCATCAAGCGTGCATGTAACATTTATGGTAATGTTAGAACATTACAACCTACATGAACACTGTACAGTATGTACCTTAGGTTCAAAAGGTTTTTCAAATGCAAAGAATCTTTTACCACCACTTCGACGGAATTCTGAAAAGATTGAGAAAAAACTTTTAGTCATGGAAATCAATACAATAATTATTGTTAATTGCGCATTTCCCCCTTGCATTACGACCCCTCCTCGCCTCCCTCCTCCCTTTTGCCTCTGTCCCACCCCTAGCCTTCCTTGGGGATCTTTTCTCTCTTCCTCTCTATCTTTTTTCCTCGGCCATCTTTCCCCCCCTTGTCCCTTTTCTGTGTAATTCATTTTTGTATCTCTTATCCGCTCTGCCTTCACCCCCGTTCCCTTTTTCCCCTTAATCTCATCTGTTCTTACCCCCCCACCCCCCCCCTCTACTCTGTCTTCGCTTCTGCGGTCTCCCCTTTCGGTTTTTTATTTTGCCCGCTTTTTCTTGTCACTAGACACTTTCTCCTCTGTCCCTCGTTCCCATCCCTCCTCTACCTCCTGGTTTCTCCCTCCATTCTATCTTTGTTCCCGGCCCTTCCCTTTACTCTTCCCCCCCCCTCCAGTTTTTTACCACCCCGCTCTTTTTTTTTTTTTCTCCGCCAACCTTTCCTCTCCCCTGTCACCTTTTTCGACGGTCCCCCCGCCCCCCCTTTTTGCTCGCTGTCAACACACAACCCTCGGACTCTACCTTCCGTGCTCCTTCTCCTCCATGCCTTTGCTCCCTTCCTGCGCCTCTCTCTATGTTTCTGGTCTTCCTTTCCCCTCCCCCTTCGCGCCTCGCAGGCGACCTTTTTGCCATGGCGGCCGGCCGTCTTTTATCCCCCCCCCTTTCTCTTTCCCCTCCTTTTTCCTCGTCCTGCTTTCTTCCTCTTTCTTGTTCCCCTCCTTTTTCTTTTTCCCTTCCCTTTCTCTCTCCCGCCCCCTTATTTTTCGCCCCCCCCTGTTCCACCTTCCGCCCCAGCCCCTTGCCCTCCCCCTTTCCTTCCACTCAAACCGGCAACCGTGTGCCCCGCGCCCCCTTCCCTCCCACCTTTTTTTATTTCCTTCTCTCCGTTTTCCCCTCCCATCCCTTTCCCCCTTTCTACCCCTCCTCATTCCTCTATCGCCTATACCCATACTCCTTCTTCGCCCGCGCCGTCGTGTTCCTCCCCAAACTCCCCCTTTTTCCCCCTCTTCCCCTCGGTTCCTCTCCCTCGGTATCCCTGTGTTTCCTTGGCTAATTCCCTTCTGTTCTCCTCTTCTTGCTCGCCCACCCTCGTTCTTTCAACTTTTCCCCCCTTTTTCCTTGCCCTCCTACTTCCTTATTCCCGTTTCTGTTTCTTGCACCCCCACCTTCCTCCCTCCTTTGTCTGCCCTATACCTTTCTTATGTTTTCCCCCCTTTTTTTTACTTCTCCCCATCCCTACTCACGCCCCCCACGTACCCTTTCCTTCTCTTATTTTCAGCCTGCTTGCCCTTCTGATTTCAACTTTCTTGTGCTGGGTGGCCTTCTCCTTATCCCTTTCCTTCCTCGCCCTCAACTGCTGACCTCTTGTCCACGTCCCATTCCCCACTTTTTTTTTAGCACCCCTTTGGTTTTCTCTCACTTAATGATCTTTTTTTCCTCCACTCGCTGCCTCTCCCCCCTTTTTTGTTCCCTTTTTGTTTCTCCCTTCTCCCTGCCCCCGCTGGCCTTCCTTTTATTTTCTTCAACCTCCATTCAGCCCCCCTCGGTTTCTGCCTTTCCCCCACCTCTCCACCCCCCTCTCCTTTTTTTATTTCCACTCAGATCCCTTGCTCCTTTCTTTCGTGGGCCTGTCCTTTTCTTTCGTCTTTACCTTTCTTGCATGACGCCCACCCCTCTCTCTCTCCCCCCCGCTTCTCCGCTGCATTTTGTTTTTTCTTCATTCCTTCTTCTCTCAAAAAATCAAATGCTTTTCTTTCCTGCTGTCTCACCTTTTCTTCCTTTTTCCCCTCCCCTTCGCTCGTTAACACCTTTTTCTTTCCCCTTTATTTTCCCCCCCTTCGCCCGTCCCCCCTTTATTTCCTATCCCCCGTCCCCTCCTTCTTGTTTCCCCGTTCTTCCCCTTGCCTTGCCCTTTTTTCCCTCTCCTCCTCCTCTCTCACCCCACCCCCCCCCATTATTTCTCCTTCCTCCTGGGCCTTTCATTTTCCACCTTTTCGGAGCCTCGCAGGCCCTCTCTTCCCCCCCTTCTAACGGTTACTTTATTTGTCTTTCCTCTGTTCCCCCCTTCGCCTCCCGTACCTCCTTCTTTCCCGCTCCCCGGAGTTATCCCCTCCTCTCTTGCTTTCCTGCCCGCTTCTCTCCGGCTAAAAAGGGGGCGAGCTACAAAGAGAACATCCTGCGAGACTGAGAGGACATTAAGGCGCCGGCTAATAATTGATTCAGGTTATTCGCTTATTCAGTGATCGACACGGCACTGTTAAAAGTAAACCGACGCCAGTCACTACTAATCAGCTCCAACGCCGGCATTCCTCCGTCGATCACACCGCTGAGCACGCCCGCCACAAATTTTAAAACCCCGCCATACGCCTACGACTAAATACCCGCCTTCCCAAAACCCTATGACCCTATTTATGACCAAGAGCTCTGCGATATATCCCTACCCGCTAAGTTTATGACCCTCAATCACCAAATTCGACACACACCACCCTCATTTATGATCTGAATCTTAAACATACGACAATCCTCTTTCAGACAGTGCAGTATATACATTAGAGATCCCTAGCTCAGACCCACAAGTATAACATTACCGTAAGACGAGGGAATATTTGGTGCAGGGCCTTTTTGTTCATTTTTATTTTGGTTTCTCATTTAAAACATCCCCATATATGAGCGCCTAAGGAGTTACCAAAAACGCATGTAACCCATAGTTTATGACGCGGCAAAATCAGCCACAATTGGCTAACCCCTATTTACTGACTAACGGCCTGAAAACACCTAACCACCTTTGGGGCCGCACAGATCCCTCTATGTACAGCCCCTCATTAATGAGGAGTACCCGCGACCACCTCGCCACACGCTCCCAAAACACCCGGCGAACTAAGACTCCCACGCCCTAGCGTAATATTCTAAGTCGTTTCAAACTGAAACGTACATAGTACAGATCTGTTCGCCGCATGCTGCCAACTCCAGGAGCAAGCGTCCTAGACACAGAGCATGCGGGAGTGATCCAAGAGGGTGGGCGACTGGTGAGGGAGAGGCCTTGCAGAGGTTCTTCTACCTTGAAGCCTAGCTACAGCGCTCTGCCGTTAGCTTGTTAACGCTCACAGTTCAGCCTCCCCCGCCCTCAATAAATGGCAAATTATTTGCAGGAGCTACAGTTGCCCTTACCGCTAGGCATTGGACCCGATCTTTTCGGACCATTGAAAATATTGCCGCGCCTTACATTTCTATTCCTCAGTCCTCCATCTAATCGTCCTCTTTCTTGTCCTTTTTTTTACCTCTTGATCATGTGCAGCTAAACTTTGACTCCCAGCGCTCGCCTTATTGCCCATCGGACGTCTCAGAAGAAAACAACCGGAGTTTAAAGATATAGAACCTACCCCGACAGAGCGAGCCTATTTTAGAAATTTTTACACGATCTAGACCCGCGGCTTTCTCACCATCTAAAAAATTTAGCAGTGTTTCGTTGTAAGTTTTAATAGAAATCAATTGTCGGCAAACAATAGTGTACCCTAGAATTGCCCACTGGTCTTATGCCGCACTATAACCCTGGGCCACAGTATGTCCTCGCAACGTCCACGCCCACTGCTAAACTTTCAACCTGGCCCGTAATTCATAATTTTGTAATCCAAAGTCCTCAAGAAAAGTAGGATGTAGTCTACGTGACCATCTCAACGAGAGGCCATTTTGCCTTTCTTATAGCATCATAATTTGTTCTTTTCGACTTATTTCAAAACTTTTTAAACTCCATCTGTCTGCGACCGACAAACACAAAGCTAGCATTAACGGGCCGCGCGATCACATTCCGGCCGAGAGCTTCGAGCAACGGCCGCCCCTGCGTCCGGCATAACTTCTTCGACAGTCTAACTCTACCTCAGTTTACATTACTACTGAAATCACTCAGCCATTGATGCAACTTTCAGGCCTATTTACTAGAGTTTTCCCTTTTTCCCCTCCCCCCCTCTCCCCCATCCTTTCCCCCAAATAGCCCCTTTTCCGGGTTAACTGATTAGCTCACACTATTACAAGGAAAAGAAAAACAAACCGGCGCCGTTACAAACCTTATCCCTAGACAACAGCATGCGTCTTAAATAAAAATTTCCTGGTTTACTTGAGAGTTTCGTATGCTAGCAGACCATACATCTTCCAGAACTGTGATACGGTTCATTCACTGTTTCACAAAACATTTAAAAATACAAACAATAAAAAAAAAGAGGGGAAGTGATCGCAGACGAAATATCGGGGCAAAACAATGCACAAAGATTGCTGATACTACCGAAGAGTTGATACTACCGACACGTATGAAATGTCCTGATACACACGAAATCAGACTTCTCGCCCCCCACCTTACCAAACATTTGCAAAAATATAAGTGTGCGCGCGTTTTGAACTCAACTGATTAAAAGAGTGTTACACTCTAGTTGTTACCACTGTTGATGCATTCCAAAATGGGTACTACCATTTGATGAGTGCTGTAGAACCGTGTAGAGCATTATATGGTCCAGTGTCTTAGAGGTTTGCGACGGTATGATACGCGACGATCTTAAAAAAGCTCCATGGGGGGACGGAGGGGGGGGAGCGGGGGTGCCAAGTATCAAATCAAAAAAAAAAAAAATCAGCAAAAAAAAAAAATAAAGATAAAAAAAAAAAAGAAAAAAAAAAAAAAATTAAAAATAATGAGGAAAAACCACGAGCATAACCCGATTTTGTAAGATTGTACCCAGCTGATATCAAGAGCGGCGGGGGAACCATATAACACTCTTCACCTAACAACAGCTACCACCTTTGCCCCCCCAAACAACTATCTCCACTGTACGGCTACAGTATCACACCAAGATGGAGCCAACTCTATTCACGGCGACCATATACGACAGTATAACAATACAACCTCAATGCCTGCACTCGCATACCTATCGTTTGTAATTTACGCCGATTTTGCCCTCGGAGCTCCTCCTTATCTGACATGTTTTGGCACTGTTTTGCATTTCACACAAGAAAGACTCTGTCATTCAGAATAGGTTGACCCGCTAGAGTTCGTACTTGTGCCTTATAGGACATTAATCATGGTTTTGAACAGACGAAAGACAAGCCTGCTGAACCTATCAACCACTGTATCCAAAGGTAATAGATATATGTCCTTGCTACTTGCCGTTTATTGCGCTTCCCAGAAGTGCAAGTTTCGTCATGGCGCACCGAGTGTCTAAATACGTTGTAGTTTTTTTTTCAGCTAAATTTTATGAGTTTGGTCAATCTATAGGATTATTTTTTAATAATAGCCTATGCAGGGTTAAGTCATTTCTTTCCATAAGTAGTATTACCTTCCGCCCCTAATATGGCACGATGTAACCAATCCAGCTGAGTCCAGAAGGAAAGCACAATAAGGCTATTGCCCTTTCGAGAACCAATATGACTACTCATATGCTCTTGTCCAAATCCCATCCAGACGATGCGCCCGCCCCACAATTTCAACCAATCAGGAGGTGAATTAAGAATTCAAGATGGCGGTGCCCATGAAAGTCGGCCATGTTGGAAAACAACCCACCAGCCTCAACGGAGGACTGGAATCGGTCTTACAGATTTCCATGGCGACACAAATCACGCCAGGGTTTTCGCAAAAATGTCACGCAACTTCAAAATTTACGTGACTAACTTTGATAAATACGAGTTTGTTTTGGGCGAGAAAATGGCCCACGGGACTCGAAGGCCTGGGATCGGTCCCCTCGGACTCGAGAATCAATCTACACACATGTCATTCAAATGAGAAACAATTGTATTTTCAAAAGTCCTAATTCTTTACAAGAGGGACCTGTGTCCAATTTGCAAACAACGTGTGTGCACTACTAATTGAAATACATCAAGTGGAAATGCAAATCTAAACTCATTGATCTCAACTGTTCCCTTGAGAAAAGCATCATTCAAAAGAATCTTCAACAAACAAAAGACATTTTAAGCCACCATAGAAGAATTAACATATTAAGTCAGAGATGAAACGTGAAATGAATTAAAACCGAGCGCACGCTTAGAAGCTAAACATCTAAGGTATTTCCAACAAACGTTCGCGCTTGAAGTAAAGATCAAACAAACAATGCAAATCGCATCGCTCCTGATTCAACAGCCGCACAAATTGTAGATCGGTCTAAGCGGTTCTCTAATAGTGGCAAGAATAATTCACTTACATCAACCATACTCCTTTCAAATTCCTCCAAAGCGATGCTCAGCTCTTGATCACTTAGTTTCATAATCGCCAAGACAAGAATGCGAAAAAGTGTCTCCAACTTCGTCACAAGTAAAATGATTTTACTCAAGTCTGAAAGACTTGTATATAAAAACGTGTATCCAATGAGAAGATGGGGGATAGGGGGTATGCGATATCACATGGTTAAGAACCATTGTGAAGACGGGGGATAGGGGGGTATACCTATGTCATGAAATTGTTATAAACAAAACAGAGTCTGATGCATAATGTATGACGTTTATTGAATAATAACAGCATGAAAACCAAAGAGAGAATTGATTACAACTTTAAGTCTTGACCGTCGGTGCTCCACAAAGTGTATCGCTGGGAACTAGACTCGTTTCTAGTTTCTCAGACTCTTGGTCCCAGGCCCCAAAACGCACGATATTCTGACCTATTTTTCTTTGTTTTTGGTCACGAAGTCTTTGCTTGATCTGTTCCTTATTCTTGGCATAATAAGATCTCCAATATTTGTTGATCCGTTCCCTGTTGTTTTTACAGTATTGTCTTCGGTAATTTCTGATGTGTTCCTTGTTTTGTTGACAATAGGCTCTCTGGCTGCTGGCGAGCCTTTCCCTGTTGTTTTCATACCACCTTTTACGACGTGATTTGAGAATCTCGGCGTTCTCGGTACGATATCGTTTTTGCCGGACCAGGATTTGCTCTCTGTTCTTTGCATAATAGTTTTTATTGTAGGCTTTCCTACAAACAACTATCTTGTCATTCCCCGACCGTTGATTGAAGCAATTCATCTTGTGTGGCGTCTTACAAATAATGATTAAAACTCTAGAATCACAAACTCTTATAAGAGTCACATGGCCAATTCAGTGTATCACACTAAGGCTTAAACCTCCCCTTCCGCTACTTCTTCGTCGTCGTCATCATCAGGGAGCAATTTCTTTTTCATTAGTCTGTTCAACAGGAATTTCCGTTTTGCCACTGCCGACTCGGCCGCCTCGTCAAAATCCATGTCATCTTCCTCAGTAAAGCGTCGAAGAGTCTTCATGACTTTACGGTGTATTGCATTGTGTTTGATATGGTGAGTCCATTTTAGACGATCTAAATAAGTCCTTCGTAGCCTTCGTCTACTTACAGGTAACAGGGCATTGAAAGCGGCATTTTCTGCATAGTGTTGGGATTTTCCCCTATCCAGGAACTGTTGGACTTCTCTCAGGTAGGTTTCTTTGATATCTTCCCCGACTTTCTGACGTAACGGGTGCCATGGATCTGGTTCATTGTCGTCATCCGCTTCTTCTTCCTCCTCGGAGCTGCTAGTCTCTTCCTCTTCAGGCTCCTCTTCTTCCTGTTCCTCCTCTACCTCTTCGTCTTCTTCTTGTTCTTCGTCTTCTATGTTTTCATCATTGTTTTCTTCCACGGGCCAAAAATATCTGTTGAAGGAGTACGCATGGTTCTCGTCGTCCTTCACCCAAGACAACGTGCTTCAAATAAGCCGAAACGATTGAAGTGATATTTAATATATCACTTCAATCGTTTCGGCTTATTTGAAGCACGTTGTCTTGGGTGAAGGACGACGAGAACCATGCGTACTCCTTCAACAGATATTTTTGGCCCCGTGGAAGAAAACAATGATGAAAACATAGAAGACGAAGAACAAGAAGAAGACGAAGAGGTAGAGGAGGAACAGGAAGAAGAGGAGCCTGAAGAGGAAGAGACTAGCAGCTCCGAGGAGGAAGAAGAAGCGGATGACGACAATGAACCAGATCCATGGCACCCGTTACGTCAGAAAGTCGGGGAAGATATCAAAGAAACCTACCTGAGAGAAGTCCAACAGTTCCTGGATAGGGGAAAATCCCAACACTATGCAGAAAATGCCGCTTTCAATGCCCTGTTACCTGTAAGTAGACGAAGGCTACGAAGGACTTATTTAGATCGTCTAAAATGGACTCACCATATCAAACACAATGCAATACACCGTAAAGTCATGAAGACTCTTCGACGCTTTACTGAGGAAGATGACATGGATTTTGACGAGGCGGCCGAGTCGGCAGTGGCAAAACGGAAATTCCTGTTGAACAGACTAATGAAAAAGAAATTGCTCCCTGATGATGACGACGACGAAGAAGTAGCGGAAGGGGAGGTTTAAGCCTTAGTGTGATACACTGAATTGGCCATGTGACTCTTATAAGAGTTTGTGATTCTAGAGTTTTAATCATTATTTGTAAGACGCCACACAAGATGAATTGCTTCAATCAACGGTCGGGGAATGACAAGATAGTTGTTTGTAGGAAAGCCTACAATAAAAACTATTATGCAAAGAACAGAGAGCAAATCCTGGTCCGGCAAAAACGATATCGTACCGAGAACGCCGAGATTCTCAAATCACGTCGTAAAAGGTGGTATGAAAACAACAGGGAAAGGCTCGCCAGCAGCCAGAGAGCCTATTGTCAACAAAACAAGGAACACATCAGAAATTACCGAAGACAATACTGTAAAAACAACAGGGAACGGATCAACAAATATTGGAGATCTTATTATGCCAAGAATAAGGAACAGATCAAGCAAAGACTTCGTGACCAAAAACAAAGAAAAATAGGTCAGAATATCGTGCGTTTTGGGGCCTGGGACCAAGAGTCTGAGAAACTAGAAACGAGTCTAGTTCCCAGCGATACACTTTGTGGAGCACCGACGGTCAAGACTTAAAGTTGTAATCAATTCTCTCTTTGGTTTTCATGCTGTTATTATTCAATAAACGTCATACATTATGCATCAGACTCTGTTTTGTTTATAACAATTTCATGACATAGGTATACCCCCCTATCCCCCGTCTTCACAATGGTTCTTAACCATGTGATATCGCATACCCCCTATCCCCCATCTTCTCATTGGATACACGTTTTATATACAAGTCTTTCAGACTTGAGTAAAATCATTTTACTTGTGACGAAGTTGGAGACACTTTTTCGCATTCTTGTCTTGGCGATTATGAAACTAAGTGATCAAGAGCTGAGCATCGCTTTGGAGGAATTTGAAAGGAGTATGGTTGATGTAAGTGAATTATTCTTGCCACTATTAGAGAACCGCTTAGACCGATCTACAATTTGTGCGGCTGTTGAATCAGGAGCGATGCGATTTGCATTGTTTGTTTGATCTTTACTTCAAGCGCGAACGTTTGTTGGAAATACCTTAGATGTTTAGCTTCTAAGCGTGCGCTCGGTTTTAATTCATTTCACGTTTCATCTCTGACTTAATATGTTAATTCTTCTATGGTGGCTTAAAATGTCTTTTGTTTGTTGAAGATTCTTTTGAATGATGCTTTTCTCAAGGGAACAGTTGAGATCAATGAGTTTAGATTTGCATTTCCACTTGATGTATTTCAATTAGTAGTGCACACACGTTGTTTGCAAATTGGACACAGGTCCCTCTTGTAAAGAATTAGGACTTTTGAAAATACAATTGTTTCTCATTTGATTTACATGTGTGTAGATTGATTCTCGAGTCCGAGGGGACTGATCCCAGGCCTTCGCGTCCCGTGGGCCATTTTCTCGCCCAAAACAAACTCGTATTTATCAAAGTTAGTCACGTAAATTTTGAAGTTGCGTGACATTTTTGCGAAAACCCTGGTGTGATTTGTGTCGCCATGGAAATCTGTAAGACCGATTCCAGTCCTCCGTTGAGGCTGGTGGGTTGTTTTCCAACATGGCCGACTTTCATGGGCACCGCCATCTTGAATTCTTAATTCACCTCCTGATTGGTTGAAATTTGTGGCGGCCATCTTGGATTTGGAAAACAATAGAGTCTATTGTTCTCGAAACAATAGCCTATTGTCTTTCTCGGCTCCTGATTGGTTACCGTCCCTATGAGCGAGGTATACTACTATGGAAAGAAAGACTTAACCCTGCATGTATTATTAAAAATAATCCTAAGATTGACAAAACCATAAAATTTACTAACACAAGATTTAACACGTCGCGCAAGAACTTCACTTTGGGAACCTAAAAACGGCAAGACAAGGAATATATCTTTCTTTGGAACAGTGGTGATAGGTTCAGCAGGCTTGTTCTTTTGTCTGTTCAAAACATGATTAATGTTATAACAAAGTACGCCTCTCGGGTAACCATTCTGAAGAAGAGTTTTCTTTAAATCAAAAAGTGCCAACTGTAATAAGGAGGAACTCGAGCAAATGCGTAAACAAACGATAAGTTAGAGTGCGGATTAGGTTGATTTTATACTTTATAGGGGTGAAAGAGTCCCACTTGGTGTAGAGGCCAGTGAAAGTTGTTTTGCGGTGTACTGTTGTAGTGAAAGTGTTAAGGTTGCGCTTGATACGGACATCTAAAAATGGGATCTCGTGGTTTTCCTCAAATTCAATTGTGAAATTGATACTTGGATGTCTGGAGTTTTTAGATGTCCGTATCAAGCGCAACCTTAACACTGACCATATAATCTCTACCGGTCACAACATCAAATGGGACCATTTTGAAATCATCACAGTGTAAAACTAAGGAAACTCTTTTAATCAGTGAGTTAAAACCCCCACTTAATGAAAATGTTGGTAGCGAGAAGCTATTTCTTTATTCAGTAATTTCTACCGGTAGTATCAACTTTCGGTAGTATCAATTTTGTCATTGTTTTTTTATTTCGTCTCGATCACTTCCCCTCTTTATTTTTTGTATTTTAAATGTTTGTAACAGTTATAACCGTTCACTTCTGAAGATGTATGTTGTAGCATACGAAACTTCAAGTAAACCAGAAAATTTTTATTAGACCATGCGTTGTCTATGGATAATGTTTGTAACCGCCGTTTGTTTTCTTTTCCTTGTAAAGTTGAGCTAAGTTAACCATGAAAAGGGCTATTTTGGGCTAAAACTACAAAATAGTCCGAAATTGCACATGCTAGATTTCATTGTAATGTAAATGAGTAGAGTTAACCGTGAAAAGTTTCGGACCAGGGGCCCGTTTCTCGAAGCTCCCGGAAATTATCGGGCCCGTTAAGCTGTTTTGTTTTCCTTCCAGATGGGAGTTTTAAAAGTTTTGAAAATTCTAAAGAAAAATTATTAGCTAAAGAAACAAAATGGACTTCGTTAGAGGTCAGAACACATCCTACTTTTCTTGAGACTTTGATTTCAAAATATGATTACGGGCCCGTTAAGTTACCGGGACGTTCGAGACACGGGCCCCAGGGATGTGCGGCATAAGACCGTGGCAATCTGGGTACCATTTGCGACAATTGATTTCTACTTACACAACACTCCAATTTTTTAGATTGAGAAACCGCTGTCTAGATGTGAAAAATTTCAAAATGGCCGCTCTGTCGTGTAGGTCTATATTTAACTCGTGTTTTCTTCTACGTCCGATGCAAAGGCGCCTTGTTACAAAGTTAGCCACAGATCAAGATGTAAAAAAGGAAAAGAAGAGGAAGAAGATGGAGGCTAGGAAAGAAATGTAAGCGCTCAAATTTTCAATGTTCAGAAAAGATGGTTCCAATGCCTACGGTAACACTGTAGCTCGCAATAATTTGCCATTTATTGAGAGCTAACTGTAGACAAGCTAACCAGAGCGTTATTTAGGTTAAGTAGAGAACTCTTCAGGCTCTCCCCTACCTCTTGGATCACCCCTCATCTCTGTTCTAGACCTGCTCTGTAGTTGTACATGGGGATTGTACATGTATGTTTCAGTTTGAACGACTTATAATTTACCAGGGTGCATTTAGTTCCCGGGGGGGGGGGGGGGGTACTCCCTTATATGGGCTATATAGGTATGTGCGGCCCCAAAGGGTATGGTTTTTCAGCCGTTAGTCATAAATAGGGTAGCAATTTTGGCTGATTTTGGTCATAAATAGGGTATGGTTTTTGTACTCTAGCCTCAATATGGGTATGTTTTTAACTGAGAAACCAAAATAAAATTAACAAAAGCCCTTCACAAATTATGTTTACGGTAATTTAACTTTGGTCTGAGCTAGGGATCCAATTATAACGCACGTCTGAAAGAGGATTTTGATGTAAGGTTCAGATCATAAATAGGGTTTCGAATTTTTGATCAGGTCATAAATAGGGTAGGGAATATCGCAGAGTTTGGTCATAAATAGGGTAAGGGTTTTGGGAAGCGGGATTTAGTTTAGGGTATGCGGGGTTTTAAAATTTTGCGGCGTGCCAGCGTGTGATCGACAAGATGTCGGCGTACTGAAGTGTGACTGGCGTACCTTTACAGTTCCTTGTCAACGATAAGCGAAAACCTGAATCAATATTAGCCGGCTCTTATGTCCTCTAGTCTCCAGGATTTCTCTTAGCCGCCCCTTTTTCGCGGCAGAATGGCGGCAAAAGATCTGGGCCCGGGGGCAATTATTGGCGTAGTTTGGTGCAATATGCTACAAACAGCATAGAATTGTGGCCTACTTGGCGAACATTTTCCAAGCCCTTGGCGTAACTTTGGCGTGGGGTCTATGCGGAATGCACCCTGGCTACTTAAGCTTTTACCCTTGAGTTGGAAAAAATTTGGTACTTTTTTACAAATTTGAAAAAGTGAATGTTAGGAAACAGCTAACATTCTAGCATTACATACACTTAAATTAAGAAATAGAACATATGTACTGTGTTTCTATCGAGTTGTAAAAACAGGAGTGGAAGTTTGGGAGAACGACGAGAAATGCTGTGGGAACACAAACCGCAGGGGAGTGTTTCCATAGCCTTTTTGAGTTCTCCCAAACTTTCAGGAGTGTTTCTTTAGCTTGATACAAACATGGAAAAAAATGTTTTCTATTCCTCTTAGAAAACATCACCTCGAAAAAAGGAAAACAATTTGTTAACTTTGGTTATCTAAATGTAAATTCTCCTTGCTCATGCCATCATTAAAGTCAACAGCTCATGCTAGGTTTGTTTCTATGGAGTTACAGAAACACAATTTTTAACCAATAAGCATGCATAAATTCTTAGGACTGTTTTCTAAACCAAGTTACAAGTTATGCTATTAAAATGTGCAACCCTACATGTCTAATCAATATAATCATTCAACTCATAACATGTACATTTACATTCAGATTTTACATTAAAAGTGTGAAGCAAAGTGATATGCATTAGATTATACATTGGACTATTCTGTCACTGATAGCAGTCAACCTCCCATTTGGATTTAATTTTTCTTGTGTAAAGTTTTCTGTCTCCCTTGGTACTTGTCCAGGGTTTGACCCCAGGGAGAAGCCAGTGACTTTAAACACACACATGCACATACATGAAAACTATGATTTACAAAGTATCGGAAATGGAATTTTAAAAAAGTAAAACTGTGTACTTTTTTTCCATTCAGAATCAAAGATATTTCTGAAGGCTACTTTGCTGATCTTCATGGTAAGAAAAATTTTTGTTTGCCTGACACCTTTAATTTATAGTCTTTTTTAAAAAAAAAATGGTCACACTGATTTTTTTTTCTAACCTGGAAGTGGACAAGCAGAATATACCAATTATTCATTATTTCTGGAAGAGTTAACACAGTACTACACAGGTTTCAAGACCAATAATTTTCTAATGCTATCCTAGTTTTTTTTTTTTTGATCTACCAGTTGACACCTGCAGTGCATGTCAATCCCCAACCCCTCACCTTTCCATTTGGCCCACTGCTGCCCAGATAGATACTCGGAATAATGACTTATGGTTGACAGCAAGATGCTT
>JAHPZR010036764.1:10000-15655 GCA_019787425.1 Platygyra sinensis
AACGATATTGTTGATAAAAACAGAAATCTGTCGACTGTGGAGCCCCCAGCGAAAAACTTGTGCGGAAAAAAGGCTTCCACGCTCACACAGAGTAAAAGGCCCGACTGGGACAGCCGAAGCTTTCGTTCTCGAAGTGACGTCACGGCTTTACTCTCCCCAGACTTCTTATGTTCGGTCGTGAACCATACGAAACTCGGTTTCAAGGGGGCACAGAAATTCGAGGATTTAACCAAATCGAAAAATTTTTGCGGCTAGTTACTCCACAAAATAAGCTTTATTGCTTTAGCGAAAAAAAGTTTTTGGGGTTAGGTGCACTTTAAACTGATCACATGATGCGATAGCATTCATCCGCAGAGAGACACTAACAGCCCATACTGCCCACCCGAGAAAAATACCCAGATGGATAGTAGTCATCTGCAAAAATTTTGCTGTGAACAAGAAGGCTTAAAGAAAATAAACAATTGAAATTGTTTTAAATGGGTTTTTGTCTGTTTTCTTTTTAAGACAATAGTAATAAGAGTGTTTATGTCTCGAAAGTATCGGTATTATAGTTGCCCCTTGGAAATTTGATGTTCTTAAAACTAGCATATTGCTTCACTTCGCTTCTCGGGCAAATATTTGTTTTAAGAACATCAAATTTCCACAGGGCAACTATCATCTGATAGTTCCTTAACAGAAACACTCTATTGCTTAATTAGAATGCAGTGGCCCTTGCTTGCCTATAAAATGGTGACATTTTTTGTTTAAGTCCGTGCGATTTTCTTAAAGCATGAAGCTTAACAATACATAAAAAAGTAATAGGAAACCATTATTTATGTTGATTTCATTAGAATTGCACTATTCTCCATTTCTATGAGGTGATAATTGATTCGACCTTCGGCCTCATCAACTAACAACTCCTAGAAATCTCAAGCTCTTAATCTAATTTTTAACTAGGACTTAATTACATGTATTGATATTACCTGACATATTCTTGGTATCAACCCAGGCGCAGACTGCAAAATAATGTCAACAAAGAAATAAAACAACAACACAGTAGTGAATGTTTGTTTCATTTAATAAAGAAATAAAAACTTAGTCAAGTGAGACAAGAGGTAGAGAGGGAGTTGAAGCCAGAGAAACATTGTAGTGCAGGGAAATGTGTTTGAAAATAAAAAAAACTAATCAGGAGTTTCAACAGAGAGCTTTAATAATAAGAGACAGGACAAAACATTTTATTGGTCATTGCAATATTTGTATTTAGACTGTAGAATATTATAATTAGGTAGCAGTGTGAAAAGCTCTAACATCCATCCCTTTCAAATCTTTCTATTACACCCCTCCCCTCCCCCCGCCCCATAATTTTAATGTGCACCAGTTGAATTAAGCCCCATCTCTGTTATCAATTAACCACCTACTCTTTGAGGGTAACACAGAGTTTGCCTCCTATGTACAACACATGTATATACTGGTACGTTTTAATAAAGTAGGACTGAAGAACAAATCAGGGGATTTTCCACTCAGAATCTAATGGCCATTGACAAATTTTCAAAACAGTTCAACACTAATGGCTGCTTACGTCTTGTCCCATCATACTGTACGACTTGCCCGCACCAGTCTGTCCATAAGCAAAGATACATGCATTGTAACCTTCAAATGCTGACCGGATAACATCAGTTCCCAAGTCATCAAAAACCTATCAAGGAAGCATAAAATAATTTAATGTTTGGTGTTTTGTTATGTTTAATAAATAGTCACTAAATTATATTTTGAAAAAAATAGTCTGAAGTTACACAGGAACATGAAGGTTGTCACAGAGTTTTTAAGTAGGCAGGTTTAAAATTGCAATATGTGGTTGATTTCATTGGCAACCTCTGTATAAAGAATCAGGCCCCAGTTATTCCAAGGCTGGATAACACTATCCACCGGATAAATCGCTATCCACTGGATAAGTGTTAACAAAGCAAAGTACACTATCCACTGGATTGTGATTTATCCACTGGATAGCAATATCCAGTCTTCGAACAATCCAGGCCGGGTGAAGATCCTAGCAGAGCAACCGGCCAAAAATTACAAAGTACATTGATAGCAATTTTTGCCAACAGCCAGGCTACTTTTGACAACCCTGTAACATGTATCTCTTACAACATAGAGATCTAAATTCACAATTAGACTAAGTGTACAATGATGTAATTCCCAATGCAGATGGTAGCTATGCTACTAAACAAACTTTGAAAGGTACAAGATAAATATACCTACTGTGATTAAGAAATGTTCCCTTGAATATTAGCATTCCCCTTATTTTTTTAATGGTGTGAAAATTTCCATTATGTTTTTTTCTTGCAGTGCCCATCTAATACAGTCTGTCTCATTGATCTTGTAGTTTTCAGATATGTATGTGATTTTCACCCAGGGGAAATACTTGCAATATAAATGACATGGGAGTCCAATGTAATTTTTGAGGTTGAAAATGTACACCCTCTGTATTTGTTGTTCTAAAGTTAGAAAAAATGCTGATAAAGAAGACTATGCAATCTATTAATTATTTGTAATCTCATTTAATTTTTCCTGTTTTCTTTATGACTCATTGTTTTGTTTGTTTGTTTGTTTGTTTGTTTGTTTTTTTTTTTTGGGGGGGGGGGGAATTTCAGGCTCATGTGTTTATTTGGGGTTCTGTCCAAACCCCTATTATATATACTGCGAGTACCTCTTTGGTGATTTTCATTGTTTACAAATTGAAGTGAACAGGCAGAAGTAAAGACATTAGTATGTGACTGTAAAACTAACACCTTTGGTTAAGATGTTAAACACTTCAAGCTTAGCCAACAGACTTTTCTCAAGGCTGAGTGTTTCAAAATAATGCAGTCTGGTGAAACACCTTGCACACATAAAAATTAGCTTTATAGTCACAGATTTGTTTTCATGTAGATGTAACTAAGACTCCATTTCTAAATGAAATGTTATGATGCACACCTTATCACATAAAACTGACTCAGAGATGAATCAATGAATTGCATTTGACAAGGCTCAGAACCGAGTATGAAATGCAAAGATCCTACAAACTACAAAGATAACTGAAGAACTCCAAGAAATTACTTACAATAGATAAACTGGCTTCATTTTTATTTAGTCACATTTTAAAATCTTACTAACTTATTGATTAATGCTTCAAATGTACATGGGCACAATCTTAATTTGTACATTATGTACATTCACGTCATTGTGTACATCTGTATTTATTTTAGATTGAAATAATTAGTCAAGAATAACATTTAAAATCCTTGAGCTTGGCTACTCCCACTATCCCTATGCGTAAAACATTGATGATTCTTTAACCATTGACAAAATTCTAAGTACTAAATATATTATAAATTTGAACAGGTTTGTGAAAGTAAATAATGTTTAAAATGTGGGTTGAGAATAAAACATTTAGTTAAATCTGAACAACTTTTCATCTGGACAATAGAGAGTCAATTTCACAATGCAGAATTTCTTAAACTAATTTAAAATGATCCATTCATTAAAAGCACAACATAATCTAATTCAAAGTGCCATTTTTAAGTGGGTTTTGTGTGATTCAATCATAGCAGTCTGAACCTTTTCCTCACAGGAATGATGGTTAACTACATAAAATATTGATGATCTCATTTATTTACATTGTGCATTCTCTTGATTTGTTGATGTCAACACACACATTTTGTGTGAGACACTATTCATAATATCAAAATCAAAGCGTGTTTCTATTTTCCTGATTGCAGTTGTTATTCAATAATCAAATATAAAATATTATTTGTTGCCTTCTATAAAGAAACCAGTTTGATAGGGGATGTGTACTTTCAGAGCATAAATGCATGCAAATACAATTTCACAGCCACTATGATCTGATCCCAACTAGCCAAGGGTTTCAATTTTGATTCGTGAGAAAAATAGTGCCATCAATTTTATTCTTTTTATTTTTTGGTGTTTTCTAATAGCAGCAGTGTTCCTAAAAAACTGAAACACCACATATCACGAAAGAACTGTTTATAAAAAGGTTATAACCTTATTTTTACTCTGTTTATTTGACTTGCAAAAGAGGCGAACACCCAAAAATTTAGACAAATCAAAATTACAGAACCATAAAAGTGGGACAACAAATCCTCTTCAAAAACAAGGGTAAAAAAAATATTGCACATGCGTACCCACAGAATAGTTTGAAAAATCCTTTTAAAAACGTGAAGACTGTATATGTATCACTGCTATCTAAATTATGCAAGTGAAAATACAATATTTCATTATACATGCAAAATGACGTTTGAAATTCTCGAAATCACTGAGCACGAACATTCCCTTCGGCTGGGTTTAAATGTAAATTTAAAGCGCAATTATTTTAAGAGATATACCTGCTCTTGTGAGGCAAAATGTCGGTCTGAACTGTCGGCAGACCAGTAGGAAAAATCATACGAAAAATCCTTATCTTCGCCCTGAAAGCAGAGTTGAAACTCAAGTTAAATTTCAGCACCAAATTAGAGCAACCACAACTAGCAGTAAACAGCCTACGTGAAACCAAGGAAAAATATAGAAATTCCACTCACGGCAGGATTGGAGATTGTAGTTTTCTTGCCTTCCATATGGATGCAAACTTTTGCCGCCATATCACGTTCCCTTACGAAATTAAAAGAAGACATCTTATTCAGTCTTATTGCACTCGCGATCATTGGGAATTTTATATACCGGTGTTTTGATGAACGGGCAAAAGTAAACTTACTTCGCATCGATATATTTCCTTACCTTTTGTTAAGGGGCCTCACTCTAACTGCTACCTTGACCGAAGCCATGTTGAGTCACGTTATTTCCTTCCTCTAGGTCATTTTACAGGGTATGATCGCCAAATCAAAGCTTCCAAAGTGTTCATATTATTCGGAATCATTATAATACTCTTTTCTCTTCGATTCTCCCACTCGCGAGCCTGCGCACACTTTACTGACCGCTTTGATGTCATTGGTTCCCAGATTTCCTCAATTCATTTGCTGAGGTAACCTGGGCACTAGTAGTCAAATAGGTACAAATCGGCGCGTACGTCACAAATGGTCATCAAGGACGACTAGCTGGGAGAGATATTTTCTCGATATATAGGAGGTACTAGGAGCCGGCGGTGTACTGGGAAGATCCCCGCACAACCCTCTACACGGTGACCCGCCATATATTTTGACCGAAGTTTAGTTAGACATCAAAATCGTTAATCTACATCACCGAACACAAGTTTTTCAGTTTCCAAAATAAAAAACATAAGGAATCATCTCTGCAACCTTTGGTTTAAGTTCATCATTGATTTGGGGTGAGGAGTGGCTTTGTTTTTTCAATCTATTCCCTTAAGATTACAAGCATCTTGTAACCGCCTGAGACGGACCTTAGTCTTACGAACGGAAAAAGAATCGGAAAAAAAACTACCTAACACCCCACTACAGGACGCGAAACAAGCAAAACGACACGGCAAATGGAAAAAAATAATTGTATTGTGCGGTGAGGTGAAATACGGCAAAACTGACCTAGTGATAACCTATCCCGAATTTTTGGAATAGGGGATCGATATTTGGGGAAAAAAATTTTTAACGAGATACGGGATCACGGTTGGGTGGAAACTTTTAAATAAAACGGACTACCGAAACGAGAAACTGCAAGGGACCGTATACGATT
>JAHPZR010036767.1:0-2500 GCA_019787425.1 Platygyra sinensis
TGACTTCTCCAACTTGCTTGTTGTGCTTTTATTTCGATTAAACTAATGGTTTGAATTTTTGCAGTGATGTTATTTTACTTGGAAAGACTAACATGCTACGGTTTAACCATCCTCAAGAAGCTGCCAAACTCAGGAAAAAGAGATACGTGAGTTGGTGCAGTTTGTTTGTCACCTATATTTCAAATAAAGTAACAATATTGATGTACACTACTTTTTCGTTTATCGTAGTATGAATCGATGGAAAAATCTGGCGGACATTGGATCAGAACCAGAGAGAGAACCATCTTATATGTTCTACAATGCCGGGTGAGTGCTAAGCCTGCATTGCAGGCATAAACGGGAAGGAGCATAGGGGAGACAACCGTAAACCATGGTAAACATTTGAAGAAAGTAGGAATGGGGGGGGGGGAATGGGAGGAAGAAGGAGGACGGAACGCCTTTCGTTCTTCCTCTCTTTCAGTACTCCAACCTGCTCCCCTGCCCCCCTCCTCCCAGTTCCCCTCGCTCCCCCTGCTTCCCCGGCCTGTTCCGTCTTTTCCTCCCTATCCGCCTCTCCCTATCCGCCTCTCCGTTCCTCCCCCGTTCCACGTCCCTTTTAATCAAAAGCTTCTGAATAAACTACTTTAGGACTAATTCAGTAACTTTACGCATTGGCCGGCACGCGGTCCGTGTCGGTGGCGTTAAAGTGACTCGGTCGTTTACTTATCTAGGTTTCAATTATCTACGTCATGTAATAGTTTACTAGTGTCTTGTCCCGCATTATTGTTTTTCTTTCTTAGATTGGAGCTGGAGCGTCAGTATCGCGAGGAAACTCGAAGGAGTGACGAGCAAAGGTGAGGAGAGACTTGGCCTAAATGGGTTTTGTTAAATTTCGGTCCCACCATTTTGACATTCCTCTTTACAAATGTAATTGAGGAGATTTCTGCCGCATTCATCGAGTAACGGTCGGAGCAAGGTGTTTTTTTTCCTCTGCAAAAAACCGTTATGCAAATTTCTGAAAAAACTTGTTGATGATTCAAAAACTAATCTCTATTTTTTGATGGATCACCTTTTCCAATCTAATTAACAAATGGTAAACGCCATAGCGGGTACTATTGAGTTCTGGTGCACGCGGGAGGTTCGCCTAAGCACGGAGAGAAGCGTCAGAGTCGCACGGAGGCGATAGCCGAGTGCGACTCTAGCTTCTTGAGTGGCCTTAGCAAACCTCCCGAAGTGCACCATAACTCAATAGTACACGCTATGACGTTTACCATTTGTTTTTAAATAACATACCATTAAGACAGAAGTCAACAGTTTAGCAAATTGACGTCAGTTTTTAGGCGTCTTGTCCTGTTATTGATCATGAATTTCGTCATCACATTGTCAAAGTAGCTGTGGATCCACGAGGCGATAGCCGAGTGATCCGCAGACTACTTTGACAATGTTATGACGAAATTCATTATCAATAACAGGACAGACGCATTAAAAACTGACATCAATTTGTTTTTTTACGATAACAAATTGTCGAATTGCCGGCTCTCGCTCGCTGACGCGTCGCATGAATTTTAAATTCATGTGTACGTCCGCATATGGACAATAAAAATTAGCCAATGAGCGCGCGTGAATTTCTGCGTTATTCGTAAAAAAAGTCTTTTGGGAGTCCATACCACATCTGCCGCGCGTCAATGTGTCACGCCCCCAATGCCGTTTTCAGCTCGCGCTCTTGAAAATAACATTTTCTTTGGCGTTGATATTGTGGTAAAAAACAAATCGAAATGTGGTTTATCGTGGTCTGTACTCTTACCGACAACGAGTACGTGTCATTATCGTTCCCCAAACATTTTTTTCGTATTGTTTCTGCATCATTAAGAGGTTTGTAAAAGTTTTTAAAGAAAGTCTGAGGCGTACAAGCAGCTTCATTTGCATAATGCAGCGCGTGCACTTTCAAGTCCGAGTCGGTGTTTTCAGTTGTCAAAACAATTTCGTTATCTTTGATATTGTGGTAAAAACAAATCGAATGGGGTTTAGCGTGCGTCCTTACTCTTATCGACAACGATAAGTGTCATCATGAGCGGTCAAAATTGTTTGTCCGCAACAAATTGGAGCTACAGCACAAAGCGCGCGCTCTGCCTTTAAGAAGCCCTGGCAAACCGCTTCATGATAGTCGATGATAGTCGATGATAGTTGAGCGCGCGCTTCCGTTTGACCACCAACTATCATGCACTATCATTGACTATCATCGACTATCATTCAGTTTGAGCTTGTTTCAAATTCTTCATGATAGTGGATGATAGTTTTTTCTCGTTTGACCACGCGTATGATAGTTTCATGATAGTTTTTTTTCGGTCAGCTGTTTTGGTAAATCACTGGCCCGATAGCGGTTAGAAAACATGCTGCCGCCCTCTTTCGTCGCGGAAAAAATTCATACTTTTCACAAGTTTTGTCTCACGGGACGCCATTTAGTATTCACATTTTAACGCTGAAAGAGCTTGGAACTCGTTGCTCTCGTGACTTTTGCTTG
>JAHPZR010036767.1:7500-10000 GCA_019787425.1 Platygyra sinensis
TTTGAGAGTCTTACCAAGAATAGAAGTCTTTAGAGGAGGAAAATGGCAAAATGGTTGCTCTTCAAATGTGACCTAAAATAGAGAGTTTGTATGGATTGGGTAGACAAGCCACAAAATTATAACAATTTGTATGGAATTTTGCAACTTTTGCGAGGCTCCCATTTTTACAATTTTCCGCTGAAAACTCTTAAACTTGGCTGGGTAGCTTTTCATTCAGTAGCATTTCAGTCGAAATGTTTGGATTTTCAATCTAATCAATATAAGAAACTCGTCCCAGTCCTCTCACGTTTCTGCAGTTGGCTGTTGCGCCATCCTAACGTGACAACTTTCTGAAGTCCTTTAGAGTTGTCGCTCTATGTTTTGATTGGATAAAACTGAACCGGACACTCTTTGCATGCTTCAATGAAGTACCTACCCTGACTGATCCGCTGTGACTTGCCCACAGGCAGCCCATTCACCTGGCACAGGGAGGCAATGGGATGAAGGATAACAGTGCCTTCGATACTCTCCATGATGCAATGTTCTGTTTCAATACCAGGCCCTGACAACACTGTAAATTAACAGGAAAACACAATCATCAATATCGAAACTCTCCTTACTAACATCAAGGCACTTCATATAAATTACGTAAAAGATAAATTACATTTGGATCTCTCTTGGGACACGAGATATAACAGCAACGTTTAGAAATGCAAAGGAAATTGTTTGCTAGTTTTTATTTTAATAAGAATTGGAATCTACGCAAACCTATGTCAGGGTTAAAATTGGCATCCTCTTTTCCAATGTACGTCATACCATCCTGAGAAATAAAGTAAAAATACTTTTTACTCACAAAGGTTTGACCTCTCCTTTCGATGAACAAAGCATTAATCACTCCTTAATTTCTGAGTACAGACGCAAATTACAGACTGGTTTTCTCATTGCTGTCACATGACCAAAAGCAAAGTATTGCATCTGGCTATTCAGAATAAATGTAAATAACTAAATGAACCAATCAGAATTCGAAACCAAAACGTGCAGCTTGCGCTAAACGCGGGAAAATTGGCGTGCCTTACCAAGTCGCCATTTACTCAGTTTTGCTCTAGTTTCGTGTGGAAAAAACGACAGACTGTTTGCACTGTTTGGTAGGAACAAGCATGATTACTTTACCCAGTTACACAGCTCAAGAAAAGCTCGCACTAATGTAATCATGTGGTTGCTTGCAATACTTTCAGCACCACCTTACGCACTGTCATGTTTATCCGAGTTTCCATTATCTAAAAATATTCCCGCTTTCTTTTCCGCAGATAAGTTTTTTCCTGTAAAGATTCCCAACAACGGCGCGGGCGACTGAGCTCTTTATCATCGGACACTTACGTAAAACAGGACACACCTGAGTACAATCACATGACGTTCCGTGTGTTCAATGTCTCGGTTAAATGCATTCATTTTATACCGTTGAAAACTCGGCTAGAGTAAAACCATTTGAGTATTATTGCAGGCAGTTGTGGCTAGCACAGATACTTGTGAAAAACACCGTCTACCTTCAAATGATAAAGAGTAACTCCTGTACTGAGCACATCGTCATCAATACAGACCAAATGAGGCAGCTCGGACTCCATTTTAATACCAGCACCTTCATATCTGAAGCCAAGAGCTCGCTCCTGTATATAAAAGAATAACAACCACTTCATAATTAAATTCAGTCTTTAAGTTTACTCAGGCAAACATTGTGCAGAAAAAAACCGGTTATTTGATTATGTTCACTCGCCAAGATAAAGATATTTGTATCAAGAATTTTAACTTACCAAGCTTTTTTAAAAGCTTGTTAAACGAAACATGTTCACCAAAAACACAGCTAGAAAAACAAAGTTAAATTCAAGGTTCTTTCGCACTTTGCAAATTTAGTACGCTAAAACACGGAAAACCTACTTCACAACCTCAATTCTTCCGCCACTTGAAAGAAGTGCACACATGTTAGACTATTTTCAGATATCTCTGTAGCTTGTTCAATTTAAGCTTATTTTCACTTCAAGAACCAATCACATGCAACATCCTAAACCCAGCGTAGCCATCACTGGTCAGGGGCATAACAGGAATCTCGCAGATGCGTCTTTGAACAAGGAAACTTCAGAATCGTGAAATCTGTTTGCATTAATCCTCTCTTTTTTTACCTCAATAATTTTTTGCGTCTCCCGCCACTTGCTGGTCCAGTTCTTAGTGAGTTCTTCGACTCTTGCTTCATTTTCGTGAAGTCTTTCAGTCATCTGTGATTCTTCAGCAGCCCCGAGCCCTCCAATTCCATCCTACAACGACGAGAGATGTCACTTGTATATACAACGAAACTCGACAAGTGCCACAAAATGTTCACTGACCAAAAGGAGCTGTCTATAAATGATACTTCATGAACTGCTTCTGGAAGTGTTCAGTTAAAATATTCAATAAACATCTTATTACCTGGCCACGTGCTTGCAGGAGCACTTTGAGTCGATCTATCTCAGCCCTCAGTTCTCTGATGAGT
>JAHPZR010036767.1:12500-18185 GCA_019787425.1 Platygyra sinensis
ATTGATGGCATTTTCACTTGCTTCAGCTACAACAAGATCCAAAAATTTAATAAATTGCCACACGATAGTTGATTTTCCCCTCAACTGAACTGGGCTCTTCCAGTGTTTGGTTAACTGGGGAGAAGCAAAAAGAATGGAAATTGGAAGAAAAGGAAAGGGTATCAACACAAATGGATCCTTGTCCTTTTTTTTTCTCACTGACTTGAATGTTTGACTCACTCACCACTCCCAGTGGGAAAGCATAAATATAATAAATATTTTCTGCCTTGGTATGGTCGCACTTGGGAAAAAGTTTTCATCTTTGTCAGCCAAAAAACGGCAAAAATTTGAAACCGCAACCGGAAAGGAAACTTTCAGAAAGAAACGGAGGGTCGCACTTGTGAGAGAAAATTGTCAGAAACCAGATATTAGATACTGCGTGTTTACCCATGTGTTTTCAAAAGACATGATATCGATCACGATCTAAACCGAAACAAGTATGCCTCCCATTGAGGGAGTGCTCATAGTTATGGTGATTCTTCTTCTCTTCGTTCAGCTTAACCCTACAGCAGTTCGTTGTCTTTCCTTGTTGAACGAAGAACGATGGGCAGACAAATGTTTGACGGTTTTAACAGCGGCCATGATCAGAAGAAGAGATTGACGTCGCCGAAGAATCTTGTGTTAGGACTTTATCGCTTGGGTCATGAGAATTCATGTGTGAGCATTGGGCCAAAAAAGCCAACTCCATTCATGACTAAAGACGGCTAACTAGAATTGAACTTCCCGTGCGTATCGTTTTTCATCTAACGCTGACAAGCGTTGACAGTTACCTCTGTGATTCCCATTGTTTGGGCTCGACTTTTTCGAAAATCTGCCTGCCCCACCCAAGCACTACGACTTCTTTGATGTTTTTGCCGTTTCGCAAAGTTTTTGCCAAAAGGAAAAACCTGGGTCGCACTAGGCAAAGGCCCACGATGACAGATTTCCACCACAAAGTAAACAAATTCTGATTTGCCAAAGTGCGACCTATACCTTTGTTTATTCACTCACATATTAATATCTATTTTAAGTTTGAACTTTATAGAGGAATATTAAATTATTTTTACCTAATGCTGAAATAACTGTTCCCAATGTGACAAGAGATTTGTTGATGTTTGCTCCTTCTTTCAACCTGCTTCCTGTAGCACCAGTTGAGTTTGCTCTCTCACTGTGAGAATAGTAAACATGTTAACAGAAAGACTTTTTCACACTGATGACTATTTTTTTCCCTCAAAGAAGCTCACCACTTTTTTTGTTCAATCTATGACTAAGAAATAGAGCCAAAACAGTAGCCATCCTTCCTCCTACCTTCCTGCTAAATCAACTAAGTGGATTTTACTGACAGTTTCACTTGGCATATCTGTGTAAAACTTTGCCTGCAATACAAGCAAACAAAATCAAAAATTTGCATACTAAATTTACAGGGACTGATATTCATTCTATCACAGATAAAGCACATGTCCCTCTAATGCAGTTAATGCTCTCCACACGAAATATTGTACCATTTCTGTGACTTAGCTCTTGCGAAATTTAACTGAAACATCAATCAGTCACGGACACCATTAAATTATGAAGCCTTGTAGGGTTTCATTTTATTGGACCCCCAAGAATTGAAACCTCAGATGTCTCTCAGGCTGGGGAAGAACTGAATACATGGCGAGGTCTGTTTCACTAGAGATGTTGTCTAGTAAATATAAAATATGATTGGTTGTTTCTCTCTGGGAAATGCATGTTCCTGTGAAATGTCACCTACATGTACATGTATGTATATAGTCAAACTTTGTGACCGCCTCTCCTCAGCGACCAGTTTTCCCCCCCAAAAAATATCAAAAGTTTTTCAAGTCCAATCATTATATTTGGGAAGAGCTGCCTCTCATAACGAGCATGACCACTTTTACAGCTAAAGCTTAAAAATATATGTTCTTTTGTTTCTAACTTCCTGTAAGTGACCACTTGACAGATAATACATTGAAAATTGGATGATAAGGTGATGCAACATTATCACATTCCTGGGTAGTTCAAGAGATTGAAATTTTATCAGTGGGAGGTACCAGACTTGTTTTTAAAGCGGCTTTTCCCGTGATCAAACATAGTCTCTGTAGTTACCTTATGCTAATGAGGCAAACTTTTTGTCCCCATATTGTCTAAGCCCTTGCAAGCGAACACCGCCGAATCAAGTGGTGACCACCCTTTGGCTTTGACATTTTGTTGTTCGGGGGATCGCTTTTTATGGAAAGGTTTCAAATGTGTTTATGACTGTAATAAATAAATCCCACAAAATTATTGTCAAGTTTTTTGTTTGCCAACCTGAAGTACAATAAAATGGTGGAATATTGCATGTTGGATTCTACCTTGCTCACGTCCATTTCATGTTGGGTGGTAGGCTGACAGTCACCCTGGCCATATTGAACAAACCTTACAGTTAAACACATTTGCTTCTTACAACGATTAACACAACTAGCCTTTAAACTTCCACTAAAATGGAGCTTGGCATGCCCTGAAATACCCAGTCCATGAGCTGTCATTGGTGCAGCTGGCCATATCTTAGCAACCCGGCCCATGAATTCCCCCACACAGTACAGAAAATGGGCACATCCTTGTCCACACCAATGAAATAGTGGGACAAAGGAAAGTTTTGAGGGGAAGAGGGTAGCCAGCCTTTTTGAGAAGTGGCCACTCCCCCCTGTGTTTGAAAACTAATGCTCCCATTCATCACTAAAAACCTATTTTAGGTCCCAAGAACCACAAGCGAATCTTTTGGTGCCATGCGTGAAAACCATAATCAAACACAGAACTAAAAAAAAAAAAAAAAAGCGTCCCAGAATAGTTTTGGCTGTTTACCCTTTGAATGAACTCCCAACTCCATAGAATTAAACTTAAACACTGCATTTAAAGCTCTGATGTTTTGTTTAACTTGGAAGATTTAGTTTTGTACCTGTTTTGTGTGTTTCCCTTCCATCCATTAAATTCCCTCCTATTCCCTCATCAGCCCCCTTTAACAACATGTGCTTTTGTCCCCAAATCTGTGTTTGATAACACACATTTAAACCTTACTTAAAAAATGCCTCCATCTGGAGGAGAAACTACACCTTTTGATCAACTCCTCCTAATAATTAATTGTGTTTTGTCCCTCCATTAAATATAAGATGCTACATGTTAGTCTGACTGGCCAAATGACGCGTTTTAGGAACCCATTTAAATTTACCTCCAAAAAAGACCCCGCCACTGAGAGGAAGGGGGGAAACCCGACACGGAGAACACTACCCTTGCACATTATGGCCCTTTCCTTGGGATGTTTTCTCGCACTTTAAGATTGTACTTTTCTCTTCCTTTGGCTGGGCGCAGGAGATCACCAACTCCTTTTTCATTTGTATATTTTCCCAAGATAACTAAACACATAATGAAAACAAATAATTTAATATCTTTCTCTATAAAAAAAAAAGTAAATTGTATCATATTAAACAATAGTCTCCCAGTTTGGGCAACGAAAATATGCTAGGAATTAATGTCCTAAGGACAAATTATTCCGCGCATATTTTCACCCCAAAATTGGGGGCTATTCGTTGTGTTTATTATCCTCCAAAATCCTTTTTCGCACTGCGCAGCCGTTTTGAAAGATTGGGGGATAGTTTGCTCGGGTATCCCCCAGTGTTTAAGCTCTGGGTGATATTCGGTTCCCACATGACCGTGTTTAGACCAAATCGCACGTGAGCCGAAAAGGAGTTGATGATTTATAAAAGTGTGGAATACTCTGTGATAAAAATATGATCATGGAATACATTTCACAATTTGTGACTTTTTATGTCCTACTGATTAACTTTGGAGTAATACCTTGGTACCTGTAGCTTTTTGCAATCCACCAGTAAAAATTAATGGAAAGTGGATTATTTTAAAATTCACAAAAATCCTGGTTTTCCTAAACCTAAATTTATTAATTAACTATTGTGTTTTTACACTTTGCACAGTGGAAACACATTCCTTTATGACTACCAACTTTGTTATGGCCATCTTGGTATCACAGTTGCATTTATATTATCTCTTGGCCCTGCGCACGGTCCAGTTTCAGGCCCTACTGTTCCCACGGAACATGTTTAACCCTGTAAACATGGCCCATTTTTTAAGGTTTTCCATTGGGTGGGTTAGATGAAATGGGTGGAAAATTATTATAGTACATTTGGTGTCAGACCAGACACCAGTAACAACCCAATGTGTAATCCATCCACTTTAATTAAAACGCTCTTGAATGCGTAAATTCCTTCTCGATTTTGGGCAAACTTAAGGCTGGTTTTCACTAGGCACATAAAGCATAACATACGCATACCCAAGTGAGACACACCCCGCGACATAAGCGGTAAGCATAAGCAGAGAAACCATTAAGAAGAACGAACCCCACCTTATTTGGTCTTCTGCTGGCTTCTCACTTTGCGGCATAAGGCAAAGCATAAGCGCATAAGCATAGGCACAATTCGATTCAATTCAAATTCCTCAAGAAAAACGAATGGTTGTTTCTGTGCTTATGCTTATATGCTGATGCGCAAGTGGAGAAAAGAAGAGGAAAGACAGATAAGTGGGTTCGTTCTTCTGTTATGTTTATGGTCGCAGGTGTTCTCACTTATGCTTATATTATGCTTATGCTTGTGCTTATGCATTTGGCTAGTGAGAACCGGCCTTAGGTATGTGTAAATAGCCAGAGCGTCATAAGGACTGTAAACCAAGAACGCCTGCTACAGCTGAGTATGTTGACGAGCCCTTGATGTTATGCGTTGAACTGACTGCCTTTTGGTAGAATTCACCAAACAGTAAACAAAGTTTCTCTAAGGTGTTGAAGAGCAAGGATTACTGGTTGACTCAAAATTATGGCAACCCTGTTGTAATTATAATGTAGTTAGTCCAATCTACCTACAGTTATAGGCAATAATTGTGAATACCTGACTTCAGTCATGAATTCAGGTTTATCATCAACACTGGATTCCATTGCGAGTATAGACCCTGCACGAATCACAATTATTATCATATTAACTGAGAAGAGTTTTTTCCCATTGTACAAAATTAGTTCAAAATTTGTAGAAAATCAAGACAATAACTTTTCTGTGTTATAGCCCTTACTGCTCTACCTAAAAGAGTTTTACAAAAAAGAAACCAAAAAGTTCAGGACATTAAGACAACGGAAGGTTTACTGGAAATTACAAATTCAAGTTGAACTGACACATCAACTGCAGCTCTCTAAATTGGAATAGTCAGAATTCTACTAGTATACTAATGCAAATGCTGCAATCTGATTGAGCTTGCTCGTTACACTATTAGCCGTTAAGATATTAGCCATTATAGTTCACCACTAAAAGTTTTATCTGATCCATTAGTTAAAGTTGCACCTAACCCCCATAAACCTTTTTTTGCGCTTAAACTATAAAGCTTATTTTGGTGGGAGTGAGTAAACTAGCCGCCAAAAATTTTTCCATTCGGTTTTAAATCCTTGTTTTTCGTAGGCTCGTCAAAGTACGTGAAATTGCCCGCCATATTATGGTCCACGGACCGAGTTTTAACGGCGGGAATGGGTCGAGGGCGGATTGACGTCAAAATCGAGACACACGGGATGATTCCTGAGATTCGCATATTTACTTGTTTCTGTGGGAAAGGCTGGAACAGTTGTTCGAAAAAAAATGCTAG
>JAHPZR010036770.1:0-12500 GCA_019787425.1 Platygyra sinensis
AACGTTTTCTAAGTAGGGAAGTGTTGTTCCAAATGAAAGAGGTTTTCCTCGTTTGATATTCAGATATTTGCTTGGAAGTGGGAGAAGCTCTATACGCCAACGTTCCAAACTTTTCTACTGGAAACAAGTTTGTTTTCTCCAGGGTTGTAGAGTTAAAAGGTAAGAATGCAATAGGCTTTATTATTTTAAACTGAAATGCGATAAGGCTTATAGTCGCAGTGTACCAGGGGAACAAGGCTGATACACTACTACTATGTTGAGCCGGAACCATTAGTTTAAAGCAGCCCAAATTATTTCAAACTGGGTCTCGATACGCTTCTTAAATGAACGGAGTACTCAGTCAGGTATAATTGTCAAAACGCTATTGAGTACAACTTATTTAAAATTACCTATCGATGCATCGATAGCATTGACGACAGACTTTGAGCAAACGGCGATGCTGAAAATCGTGTGCGAGGGCAGTTTACCGGCTCGCACATGTAGGCCACTGATTCAAATTGCAGGTGTTTTCTGCTGGAAATAATTCACTTTGCTCAGCAAGTGATCTGTTTTACTTTAATACTGGAAATCTCTCAGTTTGGCCCATTTTTTTTTATCTTGGACATCTCGAGTTGGCTCTAAATGCCTGTTGATTTGAAATATCAGCTCTGTAAGTACGTATGTAGGCTCAATTGCCAGACACTGTTAATGGCCCCGCATAACTTTGAATGTTCAAACAGAGCATTGGGTTTTGATATCATTACTTACATTACTTAGAGTCGCAAGGCGGAGACTGATGACAACATTCAGGTCATTGATAAATATGTTGAATCACAGTGGTCCCAAGAGACTGCCTTAAGGAACACCTAGGCGGCTATTTTTAAGTTTTTTTTTTAATTTTTAAGGTAATTTTCAATTTAAAATAACTTAAACTACTGTCACTTAGCCCCTTTAAAGAAAACAAAGGTTAAAAGGCGTCACAACGTTCTGTAGTTACCGTAACTACCTAACTTTGTAGGCGTCGTAAGCCAGCGAAAATTGGCAGGACCTTTCCTGACATCCGGTACTAACTTTTCCATATGCTACCCGTAAACTTAAGTGATCAGTTCTTCGGAATATTCCGCTTGAAGAACAGCTTCCATACAAGAAAGCTCCCAAAAGAGACTATTTTCAAAGCAAATTTGATAATACTTGTAGAGACCTTAAAAAACAATTTTTTGTTCTAAATCATAAATTGATCCTCTACAATTTCCATATGCTACTACCAAACCAGAGGAGTTAATATGCCCGTGAAACAGAGGAACGCACCGGCTGGTGGCCGCTTTTTGTCCGTATTCTTTGTTATTATTCGCACTTTTCTCTAATCGACTTTGAATTTAGCGCCGGCTCACATAAAAAAGTTCCCGGATGTGTCGCGGCATTCTGGGAGATGCATAGTAACTGGTATGAACCCAGAGGCCCGTTTCTCGAAACACCCGGTACCTTAACGGGCCCGAAATCATATTTTGAAATCAAAGCCTTAAGAAAAGTAGGGTGTGTTCTGACCTCCAATGAAGTCCATTTTGTTTCCGTAGCTGATAACTTTGCAGTACAGTTTTCAAACCGTTTGAAACTCCCATCTGGAATGGAAAACAAAACAGCTTAACGGGGCCGGTAATTACCGGCAGCTTCGAGATACAGGCCCCAGGGGCCCGTTTCTCGAAAGCCCCGAAAAGTTTCCTTGCCCGTAAAGCCATTTTCAGCTCATCTGTATCTAAAAACGGAGAAGTGTATGCGCTTGAAACTTCTTGTATGAAGGGAACCTCTGTTTATATTAAGAATACGTGAATAAAACAGCTTTGTAATCGTAAGGCTCGAGATTTTGCTATGGCTTTACGGGCCCGAAAAGTCTCCGGAGCTTTCGAGAAACGGGCCCCAGGAGTATTATTAGCTCGTATTGTGTGATCGTCTGTAGTTAGACGCATAAAGCATCTTCTTTTTCTTTATATTTTAAAAATGCATTTGGTTCTTCGCATTTTTTACAGTGTCTATCATTAATTTCATTGTTCGTCTGGTTGAGTGTCAATGAAAAACCTTTATTACTTAGACAAGTTTATACTTTTAGAAGTTTGTGCATGAGTAATTTTGGTGGCAATGTAGCAACTTGTGCAAGATTTCTTTTTAAATCAAAACAAAGAGCTGGATGGTAAAACCCACTTGCTAGCAGTTTTTGCTGTGCGGAAATATTTTAACCCAACCCTTCCCCCCTCCGTCATAAGTTATGCATGGTTCGTCCGTTATTGATGTTGTGGAGGCGATGGTTTGTTTTTGTCGTCATTGTTGTTTATAGCATGTATGATTTATCTCTTTAGACGGCCAACATGGAAGCATTGCAGATGATGTCCAGCCTCTCTGTCAGTAATCAGTCTGCTCTCCTCAACGCCACAGAAATGAAGAGTCGAGTTTACATGTTCACACCAGCAGGCTTCACCACTAAACTCTCTCTTGTATTAGTTTTTGTGTCTGTTGGGGCAGTAGGATTTGTAGGCAACCTTCTAATTTATTACTTTATATCGTTAAAGAAAAATGTCGCCTCTTATATGCAGAACAATCCATTTCTGCGAAATTTCAACTTCTACATTAAGAGCTTAGCTCTGTCAGACATACTGAGTAATATCATTTCACTTCCTTTGATAAGTATTCAGATTATGGTCGATGTGTTTCAACATGACTGGCCATGTAGAATTGTTCGATTTATCGGCATACTGCTACCTTCTATAACAATGAACAACTTAATGGTAATAAGCGTGGAGAGGTATTTGGCAACTCGTGCCGTCCCCCGCTCGTTTAGTGTCACTACTGTCCGCAAGCTTGTTTTTACCGCATGGCTTGCAGGTTTTGTTGTGGCTTTTGCGCCAGCAGCAACAATTACTAGGATAAGATACGATCTTAACGATACACATTATACAGTAATTTGTAAATCTGATAATAGATATTTAACTTTTAGAATAATAATTATATTTTGTATCTCAGTACAGCATCTTATACCGGGTGTTATTTTAAGTTATATTAATATTTCCGTTGCAAAGACGTTGTGGTCAAGACAAAAAATAAGAATAGATATTCAGAGGAACAACGCCATCAGGGCCAACTTGATAGCAACTAAACTCCGTGGAACATATCTTCTTATTGCTATGACGTTTGCTTTCATCATCCCATATTCAGCGTTACTTTACTACACAGCCTATGTTATGTTGGTTAAACCTTCTCTTGATTTTAAAACAGATTTTATAACAAGGTATCTTAGCGCTGGGCTGCTTTTTTCAAACGGTGCCATTAATTTTATTATATATGTGGTACAGATGAAGGATTTCCGAGCATTCTTAAAGAAGCTGTTTTGTGGTAAAGGTAATACTAAGAATCCTAACCGACCAGGGGAGGGGATTCAACTGAGAGCGTTTGTAATCCGGAACAATCCTTGACCCATTGGGAAGTTCCTCATGAAAGTGAAGGGGGTTATTATTGTTGGAAGTGACTACAACAATGTACCGGAATCTCTTTCTGTGGGCATGGTCGTGTTAACATTAAGTAAGAGATGAGAATTTGTAAATACTCATTTTTCCGACCATCGTGGCATATCAAGGAATAACACGCAAACTGAACGTGAACATAACTGGCACTTTGGCAGTTTTTAAGAACAATAAATATAATTATCATTCGACGCATTGTTTTCTTCCTTTCTACAGGCCGAGAGCTTACCACGTGACCTGCAAATAACTGCCTACAAATAATGGTCTGCTCATGCCTAGTACCGTTTAAACGTGTTTTGCTGCAAATAATATTCTGCTCATGCGTAATTGGAACTACGCTCTCGAGAGAAATCGAAAAATGGCAGATCGCTTCCCTTAGCTGACAGGAAGTGATTAAAATATGAAAACAAACTTGGTGATCGAATGATAAAACAATTATTGAACTCGGTTATCGCAAAATATCGTGATTTGTCAGTGTCTCGCAGATCAATGCTTTGCCTCAGCTTTCGGCTTCGGCAAATAATGGATCTGCTCGCCTCTGACAAATCACGATATTTTGCTCAACCTCGTCAAATAATTGTTAATTGCTTGTAGTCATTTTGTTAATTTGAGTGAATGAATAGGCCATTTCCGAATTTCCTTTAGCCTCTTTTTCAAACCGAGTCTTGGTGCTCATCCTTTCATATGAAAATAAGTTTTCATTCACATGCAAGTTAAAACTCATTTTCATATGAATGAAAACTTATTTTCATATGAAAGGATGAGCACCAAGACTCGGTTTGAAAAAGAGGCTAAAGGGAATTCGGAAATGGCCTATTGTAACTCTATCTACTTTCCTTTGAGATACGTCCACTTCTCGTCTCTGAGATTTAAAGTACCATAATATTCTGGTGATTGCTCAACCTCGCTCCCAGGACCTTTACCCTGGCTTGGGGTAAAGGTCCTAGGAACGAGGTTGGTAATTGCTAGGCTCAGTCTCCAGCCGCGGGTGTTTCGGTGCTCCTGCGATCCTCTTCACGTGCACAGGATCGGGGGTCGCACCAAAACACCCAGGTCTGGAGACTGAGCCTGAGTGATTCACAAAGCCAAACAAAAGTTATGTCACACGCGATAGAATATATACCGGCGTAGTGGCAAACACAGGAAAATAAACTGGTGCAGAATTTAAAACATATTTGTACGGGAGTTTTTCTTAAAATACAGTACACCAACAATTCGTCAGTCAGACACTGTGCAATAGGCCATTTCGGAGCTATCTTGTGTCTCTGTTTCAAAACGAGTCTACGTTTAAAACTTTTCATATGAAAATGAGTTTGATTTGCATGAAAATAAACCTGTAGGCGGAACACATTTTCATAGGAGTGGTTTTTCAAGAAGCCTCGTTTTGAAACAGAGGCACAAGGTAGCTTCGGACTGAATTTGCAGTGGTTGGCTTATCCGTTACCTAGCCTATGAATGCAAGTGACGCTGGAGGTCAACACTACACCAGGGAAATTTGAAAACCGTGTCAGAAAGTTGCGTGTTTTCTGTTTACACTAAACCTGAGTTTTCCGCCGGTTCACACTGAGACGCAAGGCTGGCGGCGTTTTCAGTTTCCTTTCTAGTGTGGACGGTAGGCCTAACCGTAAAAATATAGCTACGTTTTGAAATTTCTCTGACGTAGTGTTGAAGCTGACTAAATCGTATTCTCGCTCTTGCGGTACTTATATTGAAACATTGAAGGAGTGAGACATAAGTTTAGGGAGGTTCGACACAATACTGATACAATTTTACTTTAATAAACAATTTATTATTATAAGGAAAATATTTTATTTATTCTAAAAAGTGCCAAAATAGTCTACCCGCGGTTGGCTGAGTTGCTGGGTATATTCCTCTCTCATACATAATATCATTCTAGAATGAAAGCCGGAGATAGATCTTACTGATGCAAACACAATAGCTTTTTATAACTATCCAAGAAATATCATACATTGTGGACCATGGCTAGAACTAGTCTCAATTTATTTGTGTTTTTCCAGATAGCTTGCTTTTCTAAGGTATTTATGGAAAATATACCAGTAAAGCCAAGAGATAATGGAGTAAATTTTTAATTTAGAGTAACTGGAATGGAAGCACAATTTCGAGACTCTGACGAGTGATATTCAGGAAGAAAATAATTGCTTAGGCTCGATTTCCGCCGCTCTCTCGTGTCTGGTCTACCCTCTCATTTCCCGAACAGCGGCTGGTAATCGAGCCTAATGATTGCTTAGAACTTGATATATTGTACAGTACATATGACAAGAGTGCGTCGCTAATTTTTGAGACTAGAGTCTTTCCCGTGTAGATTTTTTGAATCAATTCAGTCTATGATAGATACACCAGCTGACGAACATATATATCTCCCATACATGCTATTATCTTATTGAATGAATTGATTGAAAAATCTTAATGAATCGACCACAATACCTTTCAACTGTTCAGGAAATGATAGGCACTGTGGATTCAATGAAATGTTTGTAGAATTTGTGCTGAACCTTAATTTAAGAGTTCACGTTAATAATTAAGTTATTCTTACAGGTAGCGTACGTTTCTAACTTTACTAGTTACAAATTTCTATCTATCTATATCTTTCTCATATATATCAAGGAAGGCAGCGTGGCCAAGTGGTTTAGGGCGCTGGATTTGAAATCGGGAGGTCCCTTGTTCAAATCCTCCACCCTACCACTATCTGGATCTGTTCTCGGTAGTTCCGTAGTTCAACTCTTCGACCGCGTTGTGTGAATAGCCAATTGGTCAGCCTCCCGTTCAATTTGAAATTTTCAGTTACTTATTTACAGTGTCCTCAATTAGCACTACAGTACTAAATACATACGACACTTAAATAAAGATATTATTATTATCGTACTTCCACAAAAGTTTTAAATGACCAAAGGAACTGACGCCTACTCAATTTGAGTTATTTCCGAGCTTTTCAAATAGAGCCTGCTGAAAAACCTTTCATTTGAAAATGAACGTGACTTGCGTGTATAGAAGACGACTCGTTTTTACAAGAAAGCAAATCTGATTCTTTCACGCAAAATATCATTACCTGATGAAGTTATAGAGGGAGATATAAGGTGAGTAATCGAATTTTAACAATTTCCTTCACATTAATCAGGATTTCTTAGATATTTGAATTAAAAAAAAAACATTTTTTATCTATCTTGATTTCAGGGCAACGATTAATCCTTGGTTAGCGATTAGCGGTAAGAAAGCCAGTTATTTCTCATAACTGTGAGACAGAATCAGTCTTAAAAATAATCGAAGGGAAAACAAAACGAAATGATTGACTGGAATATCACCTCTTAATAAAATCTGAAAACCTAAGGACATTTTCCAGCCATTAAGTCTATTCCTACTAAATAAACGAGTGTAACTTTCAGAATAGAAAATCTAAAATTTTAGCCGTTTTGCTCATACACTGGATAAAGTAAATATTTTCTTTTTCAATCATTCTAAGTTAAATTTATCAAACTGGTTCAGTTTTGGATTTTGTATTATTCAGTGCCGGGAACAACGCTTCGCTGATAGACAAACACATTTCTTCGATACCAAGGTAAGAAACAGCCATTTGTTACACCCCCAGTACCAAGATTAAACTTACGTTAGTTTAATCGTCGATACTTTCACACAAAAAAGAGTGAATTAGAATTTCAGTCTCGCGAAACTGTAATATATATCTGGAATGGAGACACAAGACTTACTGTTTTTTAGAGCTTTAGGGCGGGAAGGAAGAAATTAGGTTGGCTTTGAATTTTTAGGGAGCCATGAATCACAAATGACTGGCATTGATATGAGCAAATTTCAACGTCATCTCACGAAGATTTGTTTCTATTCGCGCAAAACGTCCTTTAACATGATGTTAAGTACGAAGCCAAGTCAAGTGTATCTTGGATTTCTCAGAAAATACAGCAAATCGATGAAAATTGAATCATCGACATGATTATACAGGTGTAGTACAGAAAAAAATTTAATGAAGAATGCACAATATTGCAAAAAAGCGATCAGTTCGGCTTAACCTGCGTTTGAAAACACGGTTGGTCTGACTATATCAAACGACATAAAGAAACAGTCGATGCATCAAAATGTTTTAAGGAATGAATAACATCTACTGATTTGGAAAATCTTTAAATAAAATCCCTCTCCTGCGCTCTTGTGAACCGGAGCTGATTAAAAGACTAAGGCCCAGTTCAGACGCCGAACTTTTCATGAGCCGCACCTAATACCTTGAATTAATTACTCGAAAAGTTCGGCGTCTGAAGCAGTGAAGAATGGCTATTTGAATTTGGAATGGCTCAGCCGTTCTTCCCGCCTGGCTCAGACGGGAATTTCGCCTTAATGGAACGGCTTTGATTCCATGATACGCCGAACCTTTCATTTGCCGAACCTAATGCATAAATTATTTTAAAAGCAGTTTAGGTTTTCGGTGTTTTTTACAAGTAGTTTTGGTTCAAACCTGAATTAAAATTGGCGAATTAAGCGCGACGTCTGAATCAACAGACGTACTTTTGTTTACCCTGCGAGACAGAGGTTCCTTGCTCTTTCTTCTCGGTGAGAGATGAGAGGAACCTCTGCTCGCAACCGCACGATTTCCTATCGTGCATGCGTGAACTACGTCAGCATCTGTCACGCGAAACGCCACTTCCTGTCCTTGAAACTAAACGTCACTTCCTCTTATTTCGCGGGAACAGCTTGCGAACAACTTTACGTATGTCGGCAACTCCTGTTTCTTCGGCGAATGTGTCGCCTAAAGCTCCAACAAAAGCCTATAGACTGAAAGTTTCCAAATGCTGTTTGATTTGCCAACGTAAATTTAACAGCAAACAGCCAGTTTCTACCGCACCACTTATGTAGGGTAGCATGTTGAGAGAGTTTGCGAGAGTTTTTTGAAAGGATAGTCTGACGCGTACAAGAAGCTCATTTGCATAATGCAGCGCGTGCGCTTTCATGTTCGAGTAAGTGTTTTCAACCAGCGTTTTGACTCACGTCTGCCATGCGCAAATTCAAAACCCGTTTAAAACTTGTCAAAAGCTGTTTTTTTTAAATTTATTCGTCTCTGGCCGTGGACGGCGGCGAGATCAAAGAATCGTGCGGTTGCGAGCAGAGGTTCCCCTCGTCTCTCACCGAGAAGAAATAGAAAGGAACCTCTGTCTCGCAGGTAACTTTTGTTAATTTGGGTCAATCCAATTTCGAATTAAGTTCGGCTCATGAAAAGTTTGGCGTCTGAACTGGGCCTTACTGCATCATGATCAGTAGTGATAGACAAATCGTAGCAACGAAATTTTGAAACCGACCACAAAATTTCCGATCATATCTAGAAACGATGTGCTGAAATCGGAAACGATTTCTAAGTAAAGAAGAGTTGTTCCAAATGAAAGAGTATTTCCTCCTTTGTTGATTTCTCTTTATTGTATTTCATAGATAGCTGCCCAATTTTCTTAACCGTTATGGTTATTATAGGCAGCTAATACCATATTTACAAGTTTCAATCTATGTAGTACTTTTATCTGTTTTTTTTTTTTTTTTTTGTATAAATAAATGTAAATGTTGTAAATCGGTTATGTTTGATAGGCAGATATTTGCTTGGAAGTGGCAGAAGCTCTGAACGCCTTTAACAGCAACATTCCAAACTTTTCTACTGAAAACAAGTTGGTTTTCTCCAGAGTTGTTAAGAGTTTAGGTAACAATTTAATATTATAGGTTTTATTATTTTAAAACGAAATCCGATGAGGCCATAGTCGCAGTGTACCAGGGGGAACGAGGCTACTACACTACAACAATGTTGAGAACCACTAGTTTAAAGCAGGCCAAAATATTTCATTCCGTTATAAACTGCATGGGTTTCGACTCACTTCTTAAATAAACGGAGTAGTCAAGCAGGTGAAATTTTCAAAACGCTATTGAGTACAACTTATTTAAATAAGCTATCGATGCATCGATAGCATTGACAGCCTTTGAGCAAAGCGATACCGAAAATCGTGCGCAAGGGTTTTACGCTCGCACATATAGGCCACTGATTCAAATTTAAGTTGTTTCTGCTGTAAATAACTCACTTTGCTCAGGAAATGACTTCAGTAATTGACTTGTTTTATTGGCCGTTTTTTCTATTTAAGCTAGGTTATTACCAGTTGGCTTAAAAAGCCCTTTGATTTGAAATATCAGCCCTTCACAAGTAGATATATGCAGGCTCGATGATCAGACGCTGTTAATGGGTGACGCGAAACACTGGCACTTTAATTTTAAGCATAACTTTGACTTTTCAAACAGTACATTGAGTTTTGGCGCCATTAGTTAGAGTTACCAAGGCGGAGACTCTGATGACAATATTCAGGTCATTGAATTAATAAATATGTTGAACAACTGAGTGGTCTCAAGAGACTGCCTTGAGAAACACTTAGGCTACTATTTTCCCGGGACTATTTTCGGGTTTTCTTCAATTAATTTAAAGAGAATTTGAATGTGGTTAAAATAACACAAGCTAATGTCACAGAACCCCTTTAAAGAAAACAAAGGTTAAAAGGCGTCACGGCTCTTATTTTCATTGTTCGTCTGGTTGATTGTCAAAGGTGGACCATTATTATTTTTTTAGGGTGGTGGTGGGTAGGGGGGAGCTGGATGGTAAAACTCACTTGCTAGCAGTTTTTACTGCGCGAATTTTTTTACCCAACCCCCTCTCCCTCCGTCAAAAGTTACTGGTTCGTCCGTTATTGATGTTGTGAGGACGATGGTTTGTTTCTGTCGCCATTGTTGTTTATAGCATGTATGATTTATCTCTTTAGACGGCCAACATGGAAGCATTGCAGATGATGTCCAACCTCTCTGTCAGTAATCAATCTGCTCTCCTCAACGCCACAGAAATGAAGAGTCGAGTCTACATGTTCACACCAGCAGGCTTCACCACTAAACTCGCTCTTGTATCAGTTTTTGCGTCTGTTGGGGCAGTAGGATTTGTAGGCAACCTTCTAATTTATTACTATATATCGTTTAAGAAAAATGCCGTCTCTTATATGCAGAACAATCGATTTCTGCGAAATTTCAACTTTTACATTAAGAGCTTAGCTCTGTCAGACACACTGAGTAATATCATTTCACTTCCTTTGATAAGTATTCAGATTATGGTCGATGTGTTTCAACATGACTGGCCATGTAGAATTGTTCGATTTATCGGCATACTGCTACCTTCTATAACAATGAACAACTTAATGGTAATAAGCGTGGAGAGGTATTTGGCAACCTCGTGCCGTCCCCCGCTCGTTCAGTGTCTCTACTGTTCGCAAGCTTGTTTTTACCGCGTGGCTTGCAGGTTTCGTTGTGGTTGTAGCGCCAACAGCAACAATTACTGAGATAAGATACGATCTTAACGATGCACATTTTACAGTAATTTGTAAATATGATAATGGAAATTTAACTTTTAGAATAATAATTGTTGGTTATGCCTTAGTACAGCACCTTATACCGGGTGTTGTTTTAAGTTATATTAATATTTCTGTTGCAAAGACCTTGTGGTCAAAACAAAAAAATAAGAATACATATTCAGAGGAACAACGCCATCAGGGCCAACTTGATAGCAACTAAACTCCGTGGAACATATCTTCTTATTGCTATGACGTTTGCTTTCATCATCCCATATTCAGCGTTACTTTACTATGCAGCTTATGTTATGTTGGCTAAACCTTCTCTTGATTTTAAAACAGATTTTATAACAAGGTATCTTAGCGCTGGGTTGCTTTATTCAAACGGCGCAATGAATTTTTTCATATACGTGGTACAGATGAAGGATTTCCGAGCCTTCATAAAGAAGCTGTTTTGTGGTAAAGGTAATACTATGAATCCTAACCGACCCGGGGAGGGGATTCAACTGAGAGCGTTTGTAATCCGGAACAATCATTGACCCATTGGGAAGTTCCTCATGAAAGTGAAGGGAGTTATTATTGTTGGAAGTGACTACAACAATGAACCGGAATCTCTTTGTGTGGGCATGGTCGTGTTAACATTAAATAAGAGATGACAATTTGTAAATACTCATTTTTCCGACCATCGTAGTTTAGCAAGAAATAACACGCAAACTGAACGTGAACATAACTGGCACTTTGGCAGTTTTTAAGAACAATAAATATAATTATCATTCGACGCATTGTTTTCTTCCTTTCCATTGGCCGAGAGCTTACCACGTGACCTGCAAATAACTGCCTACAAATAATGGTCTGCTTAGGCGTAGTACCGTTTAAACGTGTTTTACTGCAAATAATATTCTGCTCATGCGTAATTGGAACCACGCTCTCGAGAGAAACGAAAAATGGCAGATCGCTTCCCTTAGCTGCCAGGAAGTGATTAAAATATGAAAACAAACTTGGTGATCGAATGATTACAATTCATTCACTCAAATTAACAAAATCATGCAAGCAATTAACAATTATTTGACGACGTTGAGCAAAATATCGTGATTTGTCAGTGTCTCGCAGATCAATGCTTTTCCTCAGCTTTCGGCTTCGGCAAATAATTGATCTGCTCGCCTCTGACAAATCACGATATTTTGCTCAACCTCGTCAAATAATTGTTAATTGCTTGCAGCCATTTTGTTAATTCCAGTGAATGAATTGTAACCCTATCTACTTTCCTTTGAGATACGTCCACTTCTCGTCTCTGAGATTTAAAGTACCATAATATAATATTCTGGTGATTGCTCAACCTCGCTCCCAGGACCTTTACCCTGGCTTGGGGTAAAGGTCCTGGGAACGAGGTTGGTGATTGCTAGGCTCAGTCTCCAGCCGCGGGTGTTTAGGTGCTCCTGCGATCCTCTTCACGTGGACAGGATCGGGGGTCGCACCAAAACACCCACGGCTGGAGACTGAGCCTTGGTGATTCCCAAAGCCAAACAGAAGTAATGTCACACGCGATAGAATATATACCGACGTAGTGGTACACACAAGAAAATAACCTGGTGCAGATTTTAAAACATATTTGTACGGGAGTTTTCGTTAAAATACGTTATGC
>JAHPZR010036770.1:17500-19214 GCA_019787425.1 Platygyra sinensis
TCAGTTAAATTCATCAAACTGGTTCAGTTTTAAACTTTGCATTATTCAGTGCCGGGAACAACGCTTCGCTGAAAGACAACACATTTCTTCAATACCAAGGTTAGAAACAGCCATTTGTTACACCAGTCACCAAGAATAAACTTACGTTAGTTTAATCGTCGATACTTTCACACAAAAAAGAGTGAATTAGAATTTCAGTCTCGCGAGGAACTGTAATATATATCTGGAATGGAGACACAAGACTCACTGTTGTTTAGAGCTTTAGGGCGGGAAGGAAGAAATTAGGTTGGCTAGCTTTATATTTTTAGGGAGCCATGAACCACAAATGAGTGCAAATTCGGAATCGACCTCTGATGAGATTAGACCCATTGATATGAGAAAATTTTAACGTCATGAAATCTCACGAAGGATTGTTTATATTCGCGCAAAACGCCCTTTAACATGATGTTAAGTACCAAGCCAACTCAAGTGTATCTTGGACTTCTGAGAAAATACAGCAAATTGATGGAAAATTGAGTCATCGACATTATACAGGCGTAGTACAGAAAAAAACATTAATGAAGAATGCACGATACTGCAAAAAAAGCGATCAGTTCGGCTTAACCTGCGTTTGAAAACACGGTTGGCCTGACTATATCAAATGGCATAAAGAAACAGCCGATGCATCAAAATGTTTTAAGGAATGAATAACATCTACTGATTTGGAAAATCTTTAAATAAAATCCCTCTCCCGCGCTCTTGTGAACCGGAGCTGATTAAAAGACTAAGGCCCAGTTCAGACGCCGAACTTTTCATGAGCCGAACCTAATACCTTGAATTAAGTACACGAAAAGTTCGGCGTTTGATTCAGTGAAGAACGGCTATTTGAATTTGGAATGGCTCAGCCGTTCTTCCCGCCTGGCTCAGACGGGAATTTCGCCTTTGGAACGGCTTTGATTCAGACGCCGAACCTTTCATGTGCCGAACCTAATGCATAAATTATTATAAGGTATTTTAAAAACAGTTTAGGTTTTCGGTTTTTTTACAAGTAGTTTTGGTTCAAACCTGATTTAAGTTTGGCGAATTAAGTGCGACGTCTGAATCAACAGACTTACTTTTGTTAATTTGGGTCGGTCCAAATTCGAATTAAGTTCAGCTCATGAAAAGTTCGGCGTCTGAACTGGGCCTACTGCATCATGATCAGTAGTGATAGACAAAGCATAGCAACGAAATTTTGAAACCGAACAGAAAATTTCCGATCATATCTAGAAACGATGTGCTGAAATCGGAAACGATTTCTAAGTAAAGAAGAGTTGTTCCAAATGAAAGAGTTTTTCAGCCTCTTTTGTTAATTTTTCTTTATTGTATTTCATAGATAGCAGACAAATTTTCTTAGCCGTAATGGTTATTATAGGCAGCTAATACCATATTTACAAGTTTCAATCTATGTATTACTTTTTTCTGTTTTTTTTTTTTTGTATAAATAAACGTAAATGTTGTAAATGTTATGTTTGATATCCAGATATTTGCTTGGAAGTGGCAGAAGTTCTGAACGCTTTAAACAGCAACATTCCAAACTTTTCTACTGAAAACAAGTTGGTTTTCTCCAGAGTTGTTAAGAGCGTACCGTGTCCGTGTAAGAACCGACCACTCAAATTTTCGTGGGAAATGGATTGCCTTCATTTTTTCTACAGAAGTCAAGCAACATATGCAATGAACGAAAATGGCCTTTATT
>JAHPZR010036771.1:0-5000 GCA_019787425.1 Platygyra sinensis
AGCGCTCCTTGTGTTTTTTTGTTTCCCCCTCCCCCCCCCGCCCCCCGACTTTCACCCCTGTTCTTGTTTTTTCCACCCGCATTCTTACGTTTCATCGTGTGCTACCCTTGCCCCGATCAATTCCCCGTTCACTTGACCTTCTGTTTTCATATCCCATACCTGTGAGGGAGGATCGCACCCCCTGGGACGACATCCGTCATCGCGTCCCTGGCAGATCACGTCACTAAAAGCAACGGGCTCGAGACGACACTACACTGGACACAACGACTTGATGCGCCGAAGGCGCTGCGGGGCAACCACAGAACCGTCGGAGCCCGAGGCTCCACAGCGATTTCATGTCGTTTATAGAAAAGATCGGAGAGCAAGTAACCAGATTCCACAACATTCCATACAGTCGAATAAAATGAAGCCACCAAAGATAAAGAACGTCAACAATATGATGGAGTTAGCTTATTCGAAGAGCTATACAATGAATGCCATTCAATGGGCTAAGACGTGCTGGATTCAAGGCAGGTCGATCTGGAAACCAGGTTTGCCTTCTACAAAAAGCGTCCTTTCATGAATCTTATGTTTCCGCTGCGTACGAGTATCAGTGCCGTGCGATCCCAATTCGCTGAATGTGCCAAGTAATTTGTGTCTGTGAAAGCACGAAGGTTACGGCGTTTTGTTGGGCCGAGGTATCTTGTCGCCACCAAATCACGACTGGAGTTTACTGATAATCTGTCGCAGTTTGAATAGGGATGTCAACGATTTCGCCTGTTTGAATGCTCTCGTTCTTCTCACTCTCTCCAGGTTTGTAGCCCATTTTTTCTCACTGTAACGTTACTTCTACACGTCAAAGTCCAGTGATATAACGTAACCTCGCACTTAGATCCCACTCTGAAAACGCGAGCACAGGACAAGTTTGAAGGGCACGTTAGAGATCCTTGTGTACTATAGATATCCATTGCCCCCTCCACACCCTCAACCCCTCGGGGTGTTCCTTAGAGGGGGGTGGAGGAGAGTTTCCCTTAATCAAAGGTGCATGATTATTCTCATGGACTATTTAAAGTTAAGTATGTCAAAATGCATCGCGGGGCTAGACCGTGTGACGCCTTGACTCAGGTTTTTTTTTTTAATAATTTCGCGTAGATGGAATGCTAGCCATCGGGGGCAGGGTCACTCCGGCGTTCTATAAGGTTGTTCTGAACAATTTGCACCTTACTTATTATTCCATGTTTCGCGTGTGGGGAGAAGTTACTGAGATAAATTCTTGCTCGAGATGTGATATATGCAAATTAAATAACTCTGGTCAGGGCGGCCTGAATTCCCAAAAGAGCAACCTCAAAATGGTTTTCCAGAGACTGCGTTTTTTCGGGGGGGGGGAGAGCTGGCGAGACTGTTGTATCGAAGCTCAAGCAAGCATTGCGCAGGTAGGATATGCACCGGCCCTGTCCGATGCATGTAAAGCTGAGCTTGTCACAGCCGGCCCTCCTTCTCCTTCCCTGTCTGTAAGCGCATGCCCCCCTCCCCCGCTAAGGCAAGATAGTGACGTTCGCAACGATCATTTTCTTATACTGTCCCTCATATGTCAGACCATTCACCAAACCATTACTGTGTTTCCTCAGATCGCCCGAACCTAAAAGACAAAGAAAAGGTTACTCAGCTGCCAGGTCCAAACATGTCAACAGCCAACTTGGCGTGACTATTCCGCACTCGCGTTACCACCAGTAAGGGTTCAAATCGCCTCTTGTGCAAGACTACTTCTCTGCCTTTCTCAACCCTGCGCTTGTACGCGAGAAAAATGCAATGAAAATTACATGTCACGCTAGATTTCTTTGTGGAAGTTGGATATGCCGCCTTTGGATGGCCGAGCTTTTGGGGGGGGAATAAAGGTGAGTGACAGGCGAAGGGGCCTTTACTATAACGTCACGCACGCTTATGTGACTGAAGACAGATTGATTGAACCAGAAGGGATTCTCTGCATCTTGACGACCAGACCAATAGTTCAGTTGAGATATTAAATCAAGCTTATCTGAAAAACGTATAAATCAATAAGTGAAATCACATCGAGCGATATGTGAAGGTTATGTATTCAATAATAGCATAATATGAAGGCCGCGCGATAGAGAGGCGTTATACGAAGGACAAACGATAGAAGGACTAACACACTCCCCCCCACCTCCCCAAATGGTGAGATAATAACCGAGTGTCCGGCGGGGAGGAGGGAAAAATGAAACCTCATTAGACATTATTAAATCCAGTAGAAAGCAGAAAAGGGTGTAAAGTAGCGGCGAGCCACTTATTGTGTTTTTTAAACATTCGTTGTCTAAAGAAGAAAGGATGTCTTTACAAAGCAAAATGTTCTTAGTTGCAGGTTTTCCTATTTGGAAAATGTAACTGTTTCACGAACAAGCACTAGCTACTTTCGAATTGTGGCAGAAACAAAAGAACAGAGTCGAGGGTCAGGGGAATATTTGTCATTTTCCTGTGTTATGAACCATACAAAACGCTAATTATTTACCTGAACACTCGCGACTCTGTTCTTTTGTTTCTCGCACAAATTACGAACAAGCCTATTGCAAGCGAAGAGGCAACAGCTCATATTGCAATGTGTTATTCGATCAAAATTTTGTTTCGGGAGAATTCCAAAAACGTTCTTGTGATTTTCAGGGAGTTATGGGTATTTTGGTACTAGACCAGAGTTGATGGGTAGTTTTTTTGGTAGTAGAACAAGAATTTGACAGAAGCAAAACGTAAGACTTGTATGTGTGAATGAGACTGTTTCAGGGTAGAAATGACTTGAAATTGGTATCTGCCTTTATATGTGCGCCTTCGTGGTGAAGTTGATTAATCAATGATTACTGGAAATTATTCCATGCGATGCCGCTTAGAACCTTTTAAAAAACCGTGGCTGCCTCTTAGTGTTATCCGATTAATATTATTCTGTTAATGGAAGATTTTGAAAAAAAGGAAATAATCGTGGCAAGATAATCCCGCGAATGCTCCCGGAGGTTTCTAAAAACTATATTACTTCGGGTGTCGTTCGGAAAACGTCCGATAATAAATCAGCAGTGCACGGTTATAGTTTTCGCGGGGGGACAGGGGGGGGGGGGGTTGGGGCTCTGCATTCGATCAATTCGTCTTCTGTGTTGATTTTCTGCTCTTTCATATTGTGTTGAGAGGACGAGGTCTCTTCTAAAGATAAACAACGCATTACGTCTCTCGTTTTAAAACAAGAGACGTGGAAATAACGTATTTTTACAGTGGCCTTTCTGCCCTTAATTGATATTAAAATTTTTGACTACACTTGTCACATTCCTGTTTAGGTCTACAGTGCTCGATTAGCAGCCGCTACCAGTGGCACGTGGATTTTCATGGCACGTGATTAAATCGCCACGTGTATGTGGTGGACTTAGTGTTCCCGCCTTACAGACTAACGTTCTTTGTGATCGGATAAACAACTGGATGGATGCTTGCCCGATTTTTCGAAACGGAGGGCAAAATTGTACGGAAGAGTTTTCCTGGGAAAATGTTATCAGAAACTCCCTAAATTAGCGAATGTCTGAATTGTGACAGAAATAAGCAAAGGGAGGAAAAAATTCAATATGCGCCAACGGAACTTCCTGGGTACGCAATTTGAAGAATTTGATGATATGTATTGCAAAAGTTGTCTTATGTGCCGGGGAATGTCCGCTGTTTACCAGTCGGACGCGTAGTAGAAATTTCTGGAAAGTCTCAGATTCGAGGAATTTTCGATCGGAATGGGCAAAACGTCCCGAGGTATATTAACATTTCAGCGATGTTCGAGAACTTTCTTACCGAGAATTATGTTGATCCAGTTGACGCGCGCCCGCGAGAGGAGGAGGGATGTAGGTGCTCAAGATGGTTTTGGTGCGAATCAGGAAGCTGTCTGTGTGTATGTGCGTCGCATGAGAGACCTCATGTAGAGTCTGACGCGTTTTGCCGGAGACGGTCTCGGGACTCACTTCTACTCACATCCAAATGTTTTAAAAGTTCGTCAAATCTAAAATTTAAGAAACCAAAGGACTGGCGATAGGTTATGTTGCCAGCCATTTTAAAAGAGTGTTGTAACAAATATATTGTCGTTTACGGAGCAGTAATTGTTCGTCTATGAGTTGAAACCGTTCGGTATTGTTACGAGAATCGTGACACGAGGTGTTGTATCAAGTCCGAACACCATGTTGGAGTTGATACATGGCCGACTTTCCCCGCGCGCTTTCGTGAACTGGTACGGGCCCAATGTCCCTTGGACGAGAACCGAGAAACGCGCGGGGGGCGGTGGGATTGAACGTCACGTTATCCCAGAGTTAAGGAGCCTGCTTCTCTCTGCTTCAGCTGATTTAGATAAGATATGATTTTGTCTGGTTTCTTTTATCTTGCAGAGTACATAGATTAAGCTAATGAGGTTTCTCTCCCATATGATGACGAGTCTATATCGTGTGCCCTTGCCAGCCCCCCCCCCCTTAAAAATATGATCCCGATAATTGCATCTCAGTAAGTGGTTGTATCCACTATGGCGGGCGTTCGGAATAAACGTTTCCGTGTAATAAGTTAAGAGACATGGTCTGAAAGAGTTTGTATCTTATTACTGTAGATGGAGACCTAGATAACTAGTGAGAGTTATATTAAGAGCAAATATTAGTTGGTGAGCTTGTGAAGTCTCTTTTTTGATCCAGCCTAGATAAAATGGAGGATGTTGCGACAGAGAAACTCTGCAGACCATATTGTGGTGCGAGGTGTCCCTAGCTACTCAATGTTTTAAAGACCCTTTTAAGGATAACTTTATGGATAACAAGTCAACATATTATTGGGCTGCTACATCAGCCGGTGGAAAAACATGAGTTGTGTGTGTAATATCTGAGACTAACAACCGAGTAGTTTCCCCCCCCCCCCCGGTGTTTTGACAGATTTAGCCGTCAGATATCACGCGCAGGCACGAGCGTCTGCTCTGTGGGGGGCTGCTACTGCAACCCTTGTGACCGTCAGCAACATCGCGA
>JAHPZR010036771.1:10000-20122 GCA_019787425.1 Platygyra sinensis
CATGACCATCAAACCCAACCTGTAACGTTTAACTTAAATACTTACTCATACAGTTAATATTTATCTCATATTTTCATTCTTAAAATTATAGAAACAAGAAGTACGAGCTATCTCATTTAGCCCCACAATCACTACATGTAAGGCTCCCTCAATTATCTCAGAACTGGTGCTTCAATCAGTTCTTGCCGCAATCCATAACTTTTTTCTATAATATCCAATTGCCTCTTTCAACTAACAGTTAAGTCTTCAGCCTCGTTTCCAAGGTCTTCCCTCTCCCTGGGAACGAGGCTGAAAGTTTGTACGTTTGACGTCTTCTCTGGCAAATACTATTATTTTCTACAAACCAGTCACTAGAGGAAACAAGAAACCTTTTGAGAACTTCAAGGAATGACTAAGCCCGCGGGTTTGACGGTCACAAGTGTTGCAGAGCAGCATGACGTCAGTTCCTGTGCGTGTATCTGACTGCTTTATGTCAAAACACCGAAACTACTCGGTTTTTAGTATAATTTACACACACAACTCATGTTTTTCACCGGCTAAGCAGCCAATATGTTGACTTTTTATCATAATTATCCTTAAAAGGTCTTAAAATTGAGGGACACCTCGCACCACATATGGTGCTGGTTTCTTCGCACATCCTCTTTTTATCTAGGCTATCAAAAAAGAACTTCATAAGCTCACCAACTAATATTTGTCTTAATATAACTCTCCTAGTATCTAGGTCTCTCTAAGTAATAATGATTAAAACTCTTTTAGACCATGTCTCTTCTTTTAAACGTAAACGTTTATTCCTAACGCCCGCCATATTGGATACAACCTTTACTAGATGCAATATCTGGATCATATTTTTTCCGCAAGGGCACGATATAGACTCGCATATATGGGAGAACTCATATCTAATCTATGTACTCTGAAGATAAAGAACCAGAAAATCATATCTTATCTAAATTCTCTGAAGCAGAAGAACCAGGCTCCTTAACTCTGGGATACGGACGTTTCAATCCCACCGCGCTTTCTGGTTCTCGTCCAAGGGACTTGGGCCGACCAGTTCACGAAAGCGCGCGGGGAAAGCGGCCATGTACAATCCAACATGGTGTCGGACTTGATAAACCTGTGTCACGATTCTCTTAATACCAAACGGTTTCAAACTATAGATAAATTACTCCGTAAACGACAATATATTTGTTACAACTCTTTTAAAAGGCTGGCAACATAACCTTGCCAGTCCTTTGGTTTCTTAAAATTTTAATTTGACAACTTTTAAACATTTGGATGTGAGTAGAAGTGATTCCCGAGACCGTCTCCGGCAAAACGCGTCAACTCTACATGAGGTCTTCTTTGCGCACATCACACAGACAGCTTCCTGTTCGACCAAAACATTCTTGAAACGGCGTCAACTGGATCACAAATTCTCGGTAAGAAATTTCCGAACATCTGAGTATATACCTCGGGCGTTTTCCATTCGATCGAAAATTCTGAATTGAATTTCCAGAAATTTCCTACGCCGAATGTAACAGCGGAATTTCCGCAAATAAGACAACTTTGCAATACATATCAAAATTCTTTAAAATTTCGTACCAGGAATTTCCGTTCCATTTGAATTTTTCCTCCCTTTTTTTCTTCACATTTCAGACATTCGCTAATTTAGGGATTTTCTGATAACTTTTCCCAGGAAATTCCGTACAATTTGCCCCCGTTTCGAAAATTGGCAAGCATCCACAGTTTTTATCCAATCACAAAAGACGTTAGTCTGTAAGGCGGGAAAACTAAGCCACCAAATACACGTGCGATTTAATCACGTGCCATGAAATCCACGTGCACTGGTAGCGCTCTAATCGACTGAGACCTAACAGGAATGTAAAAGTTGTCAAATTTTAATATCAATAAGGGCAGAAAGTCACTGTAAAAATACTTTTTCCACGTCTTGTTTTAAACGACACGTAATCGTTGTTTATCTTTAGAAGATACCTCTTCCTCTCAACACAATGAAAAGACAGAAAATCAACACAGAAGACAAATTGATCAATGGCAGAGCCCCCCCCCCCCCCCCCGACTATAACCGTGCACTGCTGATTACTATCGACGTTTTCCGAACGCACCCGAGAATATAGTTTTTACGAAACATCGGGAGCATTCGGATATCTTGCCGATATTTCCAACATCTTCCATTAACAGAATAATATTAATCGGATAACACTAAGAGGCAGGCACGGTTTTAAAGTTCTAAGCGGATGCAGGAATAATTTCCAGTAATCATTGATTAATCAACTTCACCACGAAGGCGCACTATAAAGGAGATACAATTCAGTCATTCTACCCTGAACATTTCTCATTCACACATACAAGTCTTACGTTTGCTTCTGTAAAATTCTTGTTCTACTACCAAAATACCCATCAACTCTTGTTCTACTACCAAAATACCCATCAACTCCCCTGAAAATCACAAGAACGTTTTTGAATTTCTCACGAAAACAAAATTTTGATCAATAACACATGCAATATTAGCTGTTGCCCTCTTTGCTTGCAATAGGCTTGTTTCGAATTGTGCAGAAACAAAAGAACAGAGTCGAGGTTCAGGGGAATAATTAGCATTTTGTATTGTTCATAACAAAGGAAAATGCAAATTATTCCCCTGAACCTCGACTCTGTTCTTTTGTTTCTGCACAATTCGAAACTAGCCTATTGCTTGTTCGTGAAACTCGTACATTTCCAAATTAGGGCAAACCTGCACTAAGATACATTTGATTTGAAAGACAATCTTTCTTCTTGTCAACGAATGTTTAAAAAAAAAATGAGTGGCTGCTCTAATTCTACACCCTTTCTGATTTCTACTCGGATTTAATCATGTAATGAGGTTTTCATTCTTTCCCTCCTCCCCGCCGGACACTCGGTTATATCTCACCATTTGGGGAGGGTGGGGGGGAGTGTGTTAGTCCTTCTATCGTTTCCTTCGATAAGACCTCTTCTATAGCGCGCCTTCATATTTTCTATTATTGAATACAAACCTTCACATATCCTCGAGATGATTTCAATTATTTGATTTATTACGTTTTCAGATAAGCTTGTTTAATATCTCAACTGACATTGTCTGTTGTCGTCAAGATTGCGAGAATCCCTTGTGGTTCAATCCACTCTGTCTTCAGTCACAATAACGCTGCGTGACTTTAAGTCACGCCCTGTCACCTTGACTTTATTCCAAAAGCTCGGCCACCAAAGGCGGCATATCCAACTTTCCAAAGAACTCTAGCGTGACATAATTTTCCATTGCTTTCTCGCTGTACAAGCGCAGGGTTGGAAGGCAGAGAAGTAGCTTGCCAAGGCGATTGACCTTCTGTGGGTAACGCGATGCGGAATAGTCACGCAAGTGGCTGTTGACCTTTGACTGCAGCTGAGTAACCTTTTCTTTGTCTTTTAGGTCGGGCGTATCTGAGGAAACACGATTGGTTTAGGTGAATGCTCTGACCATATGAGACAGTTAAGAAATGATCGTTGGAACGTCACTATCTGCCTTAGCGGGGGAGGGGGCAGGCGCTTAAGCAGGGGAAGGAGAAGGAGGGCCCGGGCATGTCAAGCTCACTTTACATCATCGACAGGGCCGGTTGCATATCCTACCTGCGCAATGCTTGCTTGCTTCGATACAACAGTCTCGACAGCTCCCGAAAACGAGTCTCTGGAACCATTTTGAGGTTGCTCTTTTGGGAATTCCAGCGCCCTGACCAGAGTTATTTAATTGCATATTCTCGAGCAAGAATTTTACTCTCATAACTTTTCTACACCACGAAACATTTATTTAATAAGTAGGTGCAAATTGTTCAGACAACCTTATAGAACGCCGGAGAGTACCCTGCGATGGAATAGCATGCCATCTACGCGAAATATTAAAAAAAAACCTGAGTCAAGCGTCGGTCTAGCCCGCGACATTTTGACATACTTATTTTAAATATGTCCAATGAGAATATCCATCACTTTGATAAGGAAACTCTCCTCCACCCCCTCTAAGGCACACCCCGAGGGGTTGAGGGTGTGAGGGGGCAATGGATCTAGTACACAGATCTCTAACGGCCCTTCAAACTTTGTTCCTGTTTCGCGTAGAGTGGGACTGAAGTGCGAGGTTACGTTATCACTGGACTTTGACTGTAAAGTCAACGTACAGTGAGAAAAATGGGCACAAACCTGGAGAGAGAAGAACGAGAGCATTCAAACAGGCGAACTCGTTGACATCCATATTCAAACTGCGCAGCTTATCAGTAAACTCCAGCGTGGTGTCGACCAAGTCCTCGGCCCAACCAAACGCCGTAACTTCGTGCTTTTCACAGAACAATTCCTTGCCAAATCTCAGCGAATTGGGATCGCACGGCACAGATCTGTACGCCAGGCGGAACACATTAAGATCCATGAAGGACGCTTTGAGCAGGCAAACCTGGTCTTCCAGATCGATCTCCTTGAATCCAGGCACGTCTTTCGCCCATTGAATGATCATGTATAGCTCTTGATAAGCTAACTCCATCATCTTGTTGACGTCTTTATCTTTGGTGGTTTCATTTTCATACGACTGTCCTGGAATGTGTGGAATCTGAGTTACTTGCTCTCCGATCTTTTCTATAAACGACATGAAATCCTCCTGTGGAGCCTCGGGCTCCGCCGGTTTCTGGTTCGCCGCAGCGCCTTCGACGCTATCAAGTCCGTTTGTTGTCCCGTTTGTAGTGTCGTCTCGAGCCCGTTGCTTTTTAGGACGATGATCCTGCAGGGAGCGATGACGATGTCGTCCTCCGGGGGTGCGATCCTCCCTCACAGCTATGGGATAATGAAACCAGAAGGTCAAGTTGAACGGGGAATTGATCGGGGCAAGGTGGGCGATGTAATAACGATATGATAATGCGGTGGAAAAACAAAGAACAGGGGTGAAAGCGGGGGGCGGGGGGGGGGGGGGGAAATCAATAAACACAAGGAGCGCTACTGTAACTCCACCCCTGCTGCCCCGATCCTCACTCACAGCTCTGAAGGTATATTAATGAATTGGAAAGATGTTAAATACATCAGTGACAAATAGGAAATTAACAGTGGTGGAAAAAATGGATTGACATCCCGGGAGGGGCAGGGGATCTCCTAAGGCCAAGGTAAACAGACACTGTATTGGGGTACGGGGTATGGATGAAGCCAGCGATACCGACTTGTCCAAATCACCCGTGTTTTAGTCGGTGGCGGAGCAGGAACGAGAACTGAACACTGAAAACTTAATTTGAAGCGCCATCGCACAATCTCATTTCACTAATTTCTATGATCTTCGTTTTAAAACGCCTCCGAAGATGTGGGTAGCGGGGAAAAGGAATCAGCGACTTTAAAGAAGGGAGACGCAGTTCCTTGAACTCCTCACGTGTGATCCAAAGAAGGCAGGTGAATTTAGGAACATCTTTTGTGTCAACTGGCAAATAACGCCCTCAGGCGAAATTTCGTTCATGAAAGAAAATTGTATTCCTTAGGACTAAGCGACTTTCACGAAACATTATGTCTGCGGACTTTGACGATTCTGTCATTTTGACAGAGTTGTGATTCCGCAAAACACGTTAATTTCACTAACATTCTACTTACTAGGTCAGATTATCTGCCAAGTCTAAATAAAAATTCGCTCTTTAGCCGATAGCATAAACCGTCTTTGAAAGAGCCTCAGAATACCCAAGCCTATGTCTGATGTTTCGAAGGATTCACCTCTATCGAATCTATCGCATTATGGGACAGTCATCCCCTAGCATGGCGCATCCGCTTGGCTGATAATTCCACCCGTTGCTAATGGTACGAAACTTAGAGAAGCGTTACTACGCAACCAATCATGATGAAAAGCACTTTTCACAACCGACAGACACTGGCCATGGGAAAACTGTCAGGTAACCAAGAAACCCCTTCTGCACACAGTTTAGTACAACAATATGAAACGACGTATCTACGACTCCAAGTAGGAAATCTGAGAGATAATTGTCGAGTAAATCTGACATAGCGCTTTGTGAATCATGAAATTCTAAGTCTTTCGAGCTTTATCATTCTGCCCATCCATCTGATAAGTTCGTACGAAACTTACCGCTTCACTGTGCTCTCTTGTTCTGGTCTACTCAGATGCATCGACTAGCTGCTTTTCCATAACTAGTGACTGTTTTTGAGGTTTATGTCAATTGTAAGATATTTCACTGTACTATCTGCAACGTATCAGGTTAAATCTCGTTGCACGTGCAATCTTCAAGTGTGAAGAAGCTCCTGGTCAACATTCCCAACGACTGCAACGCCACGCGCGGGTGAATTAAGTACTTGCCCCGAGTTATATCTTCATCCTCTACGGACACTCATCACCTCTATACATCTACTGGTCCTCCCTCTAGAAGTCCCCTCCTTCCGTGTTAGCTCATCAAAGTGCGATACTGACCCCTGAACCCGAGACTCCGCAAATTACTGAGCACTCGCTAACGCCACACGTCTATACCCCAGAACCTCATCCTCTGTACTCTTAAGCACACGCGCCATACTAGAAGCGCTCCCACGAGCATTTGAATGTCTAGACGCAGCGCCAGAAAACTAGCCTAACCTTCAGCTCCTGCCCTCACGGTCGTAGACACAGGCACATACTTGAGATCCATGAAACAACATAGTGTAGTTACCCCTCTGCATATACGCGATCTTAGGACAATCTACACCAAGCCAAGAAGCCAAGCCACCACACTAATAGTTCTTTTGTTGGTGGGCTCATCAGTTTGCTCTTCATTACACCCTCCCTTAGCATTTTCACGCCACTCCCGCCTTCACTTTCTTGCTCAGTATATCCATTCCTTTCTGTTCAGAAGTACGTCACAGGATGACATAGTTCACTCCTCTTTCTCCGAGATGTACCTTGGATTCATAGTTTCATACACATCAGCAACAGCTAGATTCACTCACACTCTCTCCGCTTCAGTGACTGCATTCCTGTTCGCTACATCACACCACTTCTCACACCACTTGGCACGTATATCCTGCGATGACAGCGGTTCCTGCCATGCCTCTGCCCCATTTGATTGACTTCACAGTCCACCGTCTTCCCGTACAAGTATACTCTAACTGCTTTTGTACCGTATCTTCCTCGCCGTCCCGCTCGGACAAAGGTGGACGTTCGAAGAAACCTTCTATTATATCTAGATATCTCATCTGCCCGTCACACCGACCACGCTCCCCATAGTGGTAGCCCAGTCCGCTTTGTCGTTGCATTGCACACAACACATTCAGTAGCCCGCAGAGGCGCTTGTCGCCGCGGTCAATCCATCACCTTCCTCGCTGTCCAAGGATGCACGTGGTTTTGGAGTACTGTCGTCCCCGGAGGGCATAAGAGCTGCGCGAGGAATTTCGCTTGATGTCACAGCACGAAGAGAAATCATCTATTATCGCGCTCGTCTGGTTCACGTTTTCGATAAACGTGAAATCCATAAACACATCAGCCCAAGATCGCTCGAACTTGGGATCCAACAAGCCAGCCTTGGCCCTCCATGAATCGGGAAAAAAAAAACAATTGATTTCTTTTTCAGCGTGCGTGCAGACTTAATTCAGGGCATATCGCATGATGTAATGTAAACTTTATGGCAGCCGTAATACAGGTCATACATGAGAAAAGGACATATAATTTTAAACACAGGCGACTGAAAAGCGAGTAATATCCTAAGTATAGAGTGTGTCTCATAATCTAAATATTGCATCTGGGCTCCATACGCTACGAAAAGCGCAGAAGAACTAAATAACATTATTCAGCTTCAGTAAAATATTATATTAAGCCACGCAAAGTCTTGCTCCAAGAAGCGGCTACCACAATTACCGCGATATAGAAGTTGCTGGAGACAACACAAACATCTCAACCCAACAAAAATAACATATTTCAAAAGAAGTACGTAGCTTATGTCACACAGTTTCGGGACATTTTTGATGTAAACGAATATTTTTCGCCGGTTTTTTCAAGACAGCTTTAACACGAAGCTCACATATTCTTGAAAAGCACAGTCGCCATTTAGATCATGTGTACTACTACGAATTAAATTGACAAATACTATGGTACCACCAGAATCTATACACACACGCAAAATTGACTGCGTTGTAGAATTTCTACTGAAACTCATCTCTCTTGTAAATGTTGGCGCACACGGTTTGCGCCGTCTTCTACAAACTAAACGAAACGAAAAAATCGAATAAAAACAAGAATACTATGAAGTGTTTTTGATGACTCGCTAGGAAAAAGGGCATTTATCTGAGCAAAAAAGCTTGAGAGTAATGCTGTGAAATCAGGCTTTAAAGAGTCCCACCGAATTAACAGTTTCACTACTCTCTCCTTTGAAAAACAACTACAATCCTAAAGCTCTAAAACATTACCGCCTCGCCGCTCAACGTTAATCGCTATCACCACCATCGGCTTCCCATACTTCCCTAATCTAGTTTTGAGTAATTTGCATTTTAGATTTCTGGCAGTTGCAACAGCCTCGTTCTCAGGATCTTCTCTAACCCTGAAAACGAGGCTGGCAGTTTTTGACCCAACGTGCAGGGTACCGCCAGTGACGTCACGTCCCTGCCGGAAAGTATTTTCACAATAAAATTTTTTTATCGCCTGTAGGAGACCACAGTTATCCAAGGCAACGAGTGGCAGAGTGTAGGAAGTGGGGGGGGGGGAGGTTTTGATGCTCAACAAAAGGAGCAAAATGAAGGTGTAAAGGATTTAGCAGGTAGGATACTGGCAATTACAGAATTTTGGAAGCAGTTTTTTCCGGGATTTTTTTTTCCAGTGGGTGTGTCTTTGAGGGGAGCGGATTGTACAGTAGAAAGAAGTCATTAAAGAAGTGGCAGGTTACTTTTTAAGTCTTTACACAATGTAAAATAGAGTATTAAACTATTGCTCCATTTACACCTCTGTGCCTGTTTTTTCCTTGAGCACCCACCCTTCCCTCCACGTGGACTAAGGACAGCAATTCTAAAAGTAAATCTGAAATTGCTTGTCACACAGTTCAACTTTCATCCGACTACAAATACAGACAGTACACTGGCAGCAGCGAGTAAAAGAGAGGAATATCTTGCCAGTTCTTATCTCCAGTTTCTGTAACATGAAGTGACAAGGAATATTTCTACTCCCCCCCCCCCCCCCCCGGATGGGATGCTAGTCTATCGCATGGTTATCCCTAGCATTAAGTTAGCCGGTACCCATCTGTACACCTGGGCGGAGAGAGGCACTGTGAGAGTACAGTGTAAAGTGTCTTGCCCAACACAACACAATAATGTCTCTGACCAAGGAAGGAGCCCAGACTGCTCGATCTGGAATTGAGTGCGACTAACCATAAAGCCACTGCACCATCAACGAATAACCTTATTAATTTCGTAAACTTCATTAAATGTTATGTACATTATGTTAGAAGCCGGTCAAACTGCACTTGCTTTTTGTTTCAACAGGAAAATATTACTGTCCTATTAAAACACAACTAGGCATGATAAGACGCAACTGTTGGCAAAAATTAAAAAAATTCTGTACCCACGTTCAGAACCAACTTGAATTTTCAAAAGTTTAAGGTTGAACCATATGTGTAGATTTTTTTAAAAACTTTGCCAAAATTGCATCTTATCATGCTATTTAAAATTTGATAATATAAAATAATTCCATGATGCAGTTTTTGAACTATAAGCCCCTTAAGCTGTAATTAAGGGTGTTTTTTAGCAGGCTATACTGTTGCTATGGTAACTTATTGTGCCAAGAAAATTATAACAACATGTTCATTAATGCACCAATGATTTGGCAGTTTTTTGATATCATGTTTGTAGCATCGAGTGACAAAGAGTGGTTATAATAACAAATCAAAATCTGCTGGAAACTGTTTTGAGCCACCTCAAGTTGTGCTGAATTGCATTTAAAAGAGGTTTCTTGAATCACTTGTCTGTTGTGCTCTGTAACTCCTTGTTTCAAGTATGTCCACCACATTTTCTTTATTTGACTAATCAGAGCAATGCACACCAGTGGCAAGGTTGTTAATATCTGTACATATATACATTTTGAATAATAAGTTTCTTGTGTACAATTTTTAAATTTACTCAAGGTATAACAGTGCTATGATTCACAATTTTTCTTTTGCACACTGAGAA